>BACB01000072.1:0-47705 GCA_000338015.2 Ganoderma multipileum BCRC 37180 | reverse complement strand
CTCACGGGAAACAGCTCATAGACATCCGCATCGGATGCCAACGCCATCGATGCTTCGGAATGCTACATGCACGCGCAGATGAGCCACAACGTTCCTGAGCCGCAAAGGACGGCGTACTTCGAGGATGTAGTCAAGAATGTCGCTGACAGAGTCGAACGGCTGCAAGGAGCATCCGTAAGTCGCGTCACCACGAGCGTAGGTAGGTGACCGAACAGACCTTGCCAGGCGCTTCGTCCAGAATAGGGGCACCCTCGACATCGTCATACGAAGCTGACAGCTCGTCGTCGCCACCGTCCGGGTCCGGCGGAGGAAGTTCATGTGGACCCCCCGCCGCCTGTATCGGTGTCGGCTTCCAGCCCAACCTCCGCTTCATTTTGTAGTAATGCAGGAAGATGCACTGGTCGCATCTCTCCTGTGGTGTCGGAGCCGGCAGAACGGGTTCATTCCTATTCCTATGGCCAGGCACGAGCGACCTAGGCGCAGGTTCTCGAGCTGGGCCAGTGCGATAATAGCTTGATGGGAGCATCTCGTCTGAAATGGAGACGGAGATGTCGATCCCCGCGAGCGCGCCGAAGTCGGCCGTGATGGAGCCTTCCTTCCGCCTGTACTCTCCGTGGAACGCGGCGACGGCCCACCTGGTCGTCTTGGTCGTCCCAGAGACGTACACGATCTCCTCGTCTTTGAGGCCGAGGCCGAATCTGGTGTTGGCGAGCTCCGACCATTGAGGGAAGTTCTTGCGCATGTAGTCGGCGATGTGTTTTTTTGGACTGGATCTGCCTGGACATGGCGGGAGGGGCGAGCAGGAGGAATGCGCCAGCGTCCGTGGAACATTCGAAACCGAAATGCGCCCCAGCAGATGGTGAATTTGGTGCGGCGAGACCGCTATTCAAGCTGTGAGTATGGACGAATGACAGCTAGGAGAAGTCCACGAACCCAGATGCGGTAACCGTTGCGGACACTTTGACTTGCTTGATACTGCCACCGCACAGGAGGGGTTGTGTAACGATTTGTCGAGAGTCCGAGATGATGACGCTAGAGACGTTCATAGGTTCATGTCCATCCGGCACGATTCCCCTTGGCTGCGGCTCGTCAACCGACTTCAGGGTGTTGAACAATGGATAGAATCCGCCTTCATTAATCCAGCCGACGTCGCCGATCTCGACTTCACCCAAACGGGTATCGTACTCTGGCATCCAAAGGGGGTATCCATAGCGATGGTGAAAGAGCTGTTGCGCGTAGATGTTCCAAGCGGGAAGACGACGGTTAGCCTGCGGGAGGGTATCTGCCATGAGTGGTGAGGGAGGAAGAGGGACGAGGGAGACGTACTGAGGTGTCAGGAAAGCACTCTTGTCCACCTCGTGGCTGCAGTATGGCCTGTGCAGGACATAAGGCGGTCGTCTCCGTGTCGTCGGACTCGGACGGGAAGTTGGAAACACCGCATTGCCGTCGGGGTCAAGTCAAGGAGCAAGGAAGAGGGCCATAGCCACACGGGGCACCAGTGCGACCGAACGCGGCGTGTCTCTCACGGACGTCCTACTCAATGAATTTCCTGCTGGACTTGTGAGGCCGTCGTGAGAGGGCGGTGCAGGAAGGACGTGGTTGATATCGCTGCTACAGTACGACGCTGGCAGTGTATTGGAAGCGCCCGCCTTGTCTGGCCGATGACTAAGCAAAACACAGCCACGCTTGTCTCTTCAGAGCCCTGGGAATCGTGGGATCGCCATGATTCATGACCCTGACCTCGAACTTCGAATCCCTGGCCGCTAGGTGGCTTTGCAGAGCTTGCCCGCTTTTCTATTCGTCTGCTTTTCCCCTCCATGCGCCTGAGGATGAAATGGTACCGTTCACGACAGACCAAGCTGACATTACAGACTCGGAAATAATACATACCGCGAAAATGGCACAAACGGTGGTTCCGGGCTTACAGTGATTCAACCAAACGACGAGAGGCTGACGTACTTCCCTAACGATTTAACAGGCTACAACATCAAATCGAGCGAGGCTTTCTCCGGCTCGCCGGCGCGAATCAACGGCTGTGGCTCCTTGTTGGAGCACCGACGGCGCGTACAGTTTAACTTCCAACGCGCCTGTCCTCATGAGTCGGAGTCATGGTTCAACATGGTGAACTTCTCGCTCCAACTGCCGTTGATAGGGCGGCCGGCCAGATAACGTACGTGAATTCCTCATACGCATGTTAGCGTGTTAGTTTAGAGAAAAACTAAACGCATATATTGTAGGGGTACCCGATTACTAGCGAACTCCACCGTGACGCCCAAGGACCCTTCGTTGGGCAGTCAGCGACTGGATGGGTCTCAGGCGGATTGCATTCTGTCACATCGGCGGTCACCTGGCTGCTCACACCGATTGAACGGAGGTCGCGCCCGTCTCTCGCTCTCGTCCCTTCCTCGTTCTCCCCTGGTTTCCGGGTTCTCTGTTCTCCTGGCCTACCTTCCTAACTCCTCCCTTACCCGATCCTCTACATCCTCTTTCCTGCGATGCTTCTCTCTACACTATGGTCCTTCCTGTTTTGCCTCATTTTCTCGTGTCGGGTCAGCGCGCAAGGCCCTGTGCAAACGTTCTTTCCAGCCGCCATCCCTCTCGCCGTGAAGTCCCCATACATGAACGCATGGTATGAAAGCAATAACACCTCCCCCACTTCCATCTTCCTGGCCGCTGTTCTGGAACTTAGTGAGTCTTCTTTGTCCACTGTAATTAAGATATCGGCTAAAGCAAAGAGGTTCTGAGAAGGGCTTATATATGCTGGCAAGGCATGATAAGGTCAATAATGTACGGAAGTTGTATCATTCTGGCCGAGGGGTAGATAATGCGTTATATGGCTAGGTGGGCACCGCAAAACGATGTCTGGCGTACCGGAGGGAATCGGGCTGACCTCGCCTGCGCTCGCAGACGCCCCTTGGAAGCGAATATCTGACAGCGGTCAGAATGGTACCTCCGATATTGTCTGCCAAGTACGTTATCAGTCCGGTGGGACTCTGATATTCGTCAGACATGTGCATGTAAGGGCGTTATAATGGGTAGCCTACCGGCATTTCCCAACCAGTCCTAACTCGGCATACCGGGCTCCTTCGAGTTTTCCGATGCTATGCAGGCTGGGCCGATGAACCTTACCGTTACCTTCCTGAGTCCAGTCGAGGTGCGTGACCCCGTTACTCCGATGGCATGATGGTCTTCTCACCAAAATGATGGCGTTAGTAGCCCGACGACTGGGTCAAGCAATCGATCCCGTTCTCCTACGTATCCGTGGAAGCTCAGTCCCTCGACGAAAAAAGCTATCCTGTGCAAGTGTATTCTGAGGTACGACGCCGTGCATCGTTAAGCCCTAGGCTCTTCAAGCTGATCGTTTCTTTTTGTAGAGTGGGCTTCTGATGCTGTGTCCGACAACGTTCAATGGAGTAAGGCCAACACGGGCAGATCCCTCTACCACAAGATACAGCTACAGAATTCCCAGAATGGCCAGGAGAATGAGGATCGAGCAAAAGATGGTACGGTATATTATGCGCTCTCTACTACGGTGAGTACCATCCATACCTGTCCCGAGTGTAGCACGGTGTCTCACGTTTTCGTCCATCGTTGTACGCCTTCCTGCCCCACGCTTAACTTCAATTCAGGCCCAATCTCATATCACGTGGCAAATTGACATTGACCAGAATGCGCGTAATGGATTTCAGTCAAAAGGTGTCCTTAACAACCGCCAGTCTGTTACAACTTTGGCCATCGGCAGCCCGTATGTCACTTGCTTCGATATGCTCGGTGTCGCCGCTTACGCATGTAACCGCAGCTTCCCCGTATGTGCATTCGCGCTAGACCTCGGGACAATTAAGTCGACCGCCTCTCCCGTGACTTGGTCAATCGGATATGTTCGGGACCCTTTAATCGCGTACACCACGGATAGTGGTGCGATCCAGCAACGGAGGCCATACTATGTGACACAATTTCCTAACATTGACGGCGCGGTAAGCATACATCGTTGTGTCTCAAGCCAGCCAGCCTCCGGCCTTCTGACTGATTGACGTCGCAGATTGATGCATTTACGGGTGACTATGCCGGAGCGTACAAACGCGCGGTGGCTCTTGATCAAAAAATCACGAGCGCGGCCACGAAGATCTCGTCACAGTACTCGGACATCGTCTCCCTCTCCACACGCCAGACCATGGGTGCCCTCGACATCACCGTTGGCACCGACTCGGGCGGCATGAACCCCGTCCCGGGCGACGTCAAGATCTTCATGAAGAACTTGGGCACGGACCGGTCCGTATTTTCCTCCAATTTGCTTGTGAATAAAATTGACTCTTGCTTGTTTACGTCGATAACCGCGCGAATCCTGTCGAACACATATATGCAGCGTTTCCAATGTTCATGTACCTCAATGCGTCGATTGGCGGTGCACTTCTGCAGCCACTACTGGAACTGCAGGCTAATCGGCCGGGACAGACGTCCGCGGCGCGGGACATAGGGGCCGATTATCCCGCTATATCTGGACCTAGCACGCAGCCCCAAGAAGGTGTCGAACGTAAGTGCCGTCGTACCTTTGGCCATGCCGTCAGCGGTGTACTAACTATAGATGCGCCCGTACTTCAGAATCTGGGAACATGTTGATCATGGAGCTAGCGCACGCAAGAATGTCAGGCAATGGGACACTGCTTTCGCAATTTGTACGTTGAGGCAAGCGCGCCGACTCAATGGAGACTGAACAATTATTTTCTCGCAGTACAACGTGTCGAAGCGATGGGCTGATTACCTTGTCAGCAATGCGGCGAAACCCCAGAATCAGTACGTTTTTGCTTTGGGCCCAGATCGACGACAGAGCCATGCTGATGGAGTTCAACAGGGAAAACCAGGATAAAGAGTCCTCTGGCTCGGCGAATATTGCTCTCAAGGGGGTCATCGGCGTGAAGGCCATGGCTGAGATTGCACATGCACTTGGCGAAGATTCTGACGCAGCAGAATATGGCGTGAGTGCGATCGCCGGTCGTTGGTTTATGTTTCGAGCAAGATGACAGACTGAACCATGACTGTAGAACCAAGCCCCTTCCCTCTACAGCTCGTGGCTGTCTCAGGCAAAGTCTCCAGACAAATCGCACTTGCTTGGAACCTATGGTCACAATGACTCCTGGTCATTGATGTATAACCTCTTTGCCGACAAGATGCTTGGGCTGGAATTTGTGTCGCAATCGGTAAGCTACGAATTGACCCAAGCTGCTTGACTCGCGTCTAATCTCTAGCCCTGGAATTATTGTAGGTTATCGACATGCAGACGCAGTACTTGAGCAGCCAGCTGGCGACCAATCCTCAGTGGGGCCTTTAGCAGTACTACTGTACCGTGGGGTAATGCCGGTGAGTCACTATGCCTCTTTGCCCCCCAAAACTGGAGCTGACGACTTTTAGCATGGACCTTGTTTGTGTCTGCGTCCGCATCGGACACCACTGTGCGGGACAACCTGATAAAAGGCATCTACAACCATGCAAACTTCAACCGGAGCGGTGGAGTATTCCCCGAAGTGTACAACAATACAGACTATACCGTCAACTCCGGGCGCGCCGGGTAAGCATGGCCGTCCATTCCTGTCATGAGAACGCCGCCGCCACCGCTGACACGTACTTCTTAGCCCTGCCCTTGGTGGCTTGTTCTCTCATCTCGTCCTCACGTAAGTTAGGAACCTTGGTCAGATCTTTGAGGATCTGAGCACCTTTTGCAGCGTCTCCAACAAGACCATCACTGTCGACTCGACTGGTGGGTCCGGGGGTAAGCGACACGGCGGAGCGAGCAGCAACGTCGGCGCGATCGTCGGCGGCGTGGTCGGCGGTCTGGCCGTAGTTGGCATCGCTGTGGCCATCTTTACTTTTATCCGCAAGCGGCGAAGACAGCAGCGGGAAGAAGCCGAGAAGCTTGATCTTGCGGAACAAGCCCCGGACCACCCTACACTCATGTCGCATAACCAGGGTTCTACAACCGGTGTTATGAACACGTCCTACGACTTTGGAGACGGCTTGGACAATGTGACCGTCCGTCCGCACGAGGGCACTATCACCCCTTTCACAGGGACCAGAACAGATGGCATGCCAGGACCGCGTCAAGGACAGACGAGCACCAACATGGCAGTGCACGCGTCAAACACGGACGAGAGCGCGGCCATGTCGCCGTCACTAAACCCGTTTTCGAAGCGGCGTGGGGCGACATGGAACAGGACACAGCCCAACGCACCGTCTGAAATAGTTCCTGCATCGCCCAATACTGGTCCACAGGCGGCTTCATTGTCGAGTAGGGGCCCGCCTTTGCAGGGGGCCTCAGAGTCGGTATCATCGACGGACGTGGTGGGATTCCGTACTGAGGTGGAAAACTTGCGGCGGGTGGTGGAGGAGATCCAGGCGGAACGATTGGAGCCGCCGCCAGAGTATATCGAGTAGTAATAGTTTGTCATGGTCCCAATGGTAGGATTGCCAGGGGCATAAGTACAACAGTAGGCCTGAGTATATTATCACTATCACAGTACTGGCAGGAAGAACAGGCAAGAACGTGGTCAGCGGTGCCACTTGGCGATGTCAGCGCTTGCGACAACCTATCATTATGCAGGATAATGACTAAGCAGATCTAGAACACACGCAGCATCGCTGCCATGGTCAGTACTCAAGTACTCAGTACTCAGTACTCAGTCCCGATCTCCTCCTGCTTGAACCACCGACTCCACAGGTCGTCGGCCTTAAGGTTGCTATGAGGACATGTATTGCTTGAACATTGTTTCCCTCCACCTATTTGTGCGCCCCAGGATGAAACTGACTATCGGGAATCATAGTGGCTGTGGCTGCCTGGCGGAGGGCAGTACTGACCACGGTCCACGATACGTCTTCAACGTGATTATCAGAAGTAGTTAGTAATGTTCATCATTGTTCCGGACTGGTATTCTGACTGACATGGCATGAATTCTGCTCCATTTGTCGTCGATAGGTAGACCGACCAAAGGTACCACCATCAGACAAGCTAATTCAAAGAAAAACAAACAGCGACCACGTACGTTGCAGGAGAATATAAGTACTCATCAAACCTAAATCCGACAGCACTGTAGACCTTGATCATTATTACACGACTGGCAACGCAAGACATCTGAGATGAGGCTGAGTGAACTTTATCTCATGAACAGCTTGTGATCAGACCTCTCGAACAGAGCTTATAACTTCGCTCTCGCCCCTCCTTCATCCTGCCATTTCTCGCTCTTGTTTGCCGACCCTCCATCCTCTTCGTCTACCCCTCTTCGAAACCCCTCCGAAAGCCTGTGGTCCACGTCTTTATGCCTACCGCGCTTCGCTCTACGTCATGGGTTTTCCTATTTCTCCCGGTTTTCCTGTCTCTCGCCAACGCACAAGGTCCTAGACAAACTTTCTTTCCAGCCGCCATCCCTCTCGCCGTCAAAACCCCATACATGAACGTTTGGTATGACAGCGCGGATACGTCCGGGCCCCTGTCGAATTCTTGGCCACAATTCTGGACCCTAGCGGTGAGTGTCTTGTTCAATGCCGGAGTGGCTTACCCTGAAACTGAGAGCACTGTACAGGGAACGTCATCGATTACAAGATGGACAGGCAAGATCAGGGTGAATGGAACAACGTACAGGTGGATGGGTGGGAGTGGGGCCAGCATCCCGGCGAATGTCACCAACGTCCAGATTACGCCTACACGATCCATTTTTGTTATGCAGGCAGGGCCGATGAACCTCACCGTAACTTTCCTCAGTCCAGTCGAGGTGTGTGACTCTATCATACTAATGGCATGACGGCTCTCTCAGCAATCCGATGACACCAATAGCCTAACGACTGGGTCAAACAGTCGATTCCGTTCTCCTACGTATCCGTGGAAGCTTGGTCCCTTGATGGGAACAGCTATCCCGTAGAGCTCTATTCCGATATCAGTGCAGGTATAATGCAGTGCGCCGCCCAGCCCCGGTTTTCTGTTGACGCTGTATTTCAGAGTGGGCATCCGGTGATAGGTCTAGTCAGGTCTGGTGGAGCACCGCGAACACTGACACAGGCAATGCCATATACCACGAGATCAAGTTGCAAAGTCCTCAGCAGAACGTTGAGAATTTGAACCAAGCACAGGACGGTACAGTGTACTATGCAATGTCTACGGTGAGTACCACCCATATAGTCTCTCCTCCCCTCCCTTATCAGAATCGTGGGCCTATGAGGCACTCTATCTATTGTTGCACCGTGATGCATAATGAATCAGCGCGGAGAGCACCGTGTCACCAAGATGTGCTACGGATGCCATCTTCACAGCATCTGATCAGATGTTGCCGTATGCTTTAAATACAACCCGGTATCCCACAGATCCGTATCCTCGACCAGTCCTCGATGTGCATTCTCCGTATGTTTACTGTATGCTAAATGACCTCTAGTCGCAACCCGGCATCTCGTGGCAAATCGACTTGGACACAACAACCCGTAATGCATTCCAGACGAATGGGATCCTTGGAAACTCCAAGTCTACTGTGTTTGCGTCCATCTCGCCGTAATTCGACCTCTTGGGCGTGCTGGCCATCATCACTCACGCAAACTACTGTATGCTGTAGGACCTTCACCGTATTTGCGTTGGCAGTAAACCTTGGGAGGATCGAATCGACCTCTTCCCCAGTCACATGGTCAGTCGGTTACGTTCGTGACCCGTCCGTCTCGTACACCATGCCTGGCGGGGACATCCAGTGGCGGAGGCCATATTATGTGACGCAGTTCTCGTCTATCTACGATGTGGTGAGTGTAATCACTATGTATTCAGCTACCCTCAATGGCCTGGCTCAGTTCGGCACTACAGATTGATGCGTTCACGGGTGACTACTCCGCAGCGCACACTCGCGCGGTGGCCCTCGACCAGAAGATCACGAGAGCAGCAGGGAAGGTCTTGTCCGAATATTCGGACATCTTGTCGCTCGCCACGCGCCAGACCATGGGCACGCTCGACATCACTGTCGGCACCACTTCAAGCGGCAGGAACCTCCTCCCAGGCGATGTCAAGATCTTCATGAAGAACCTTGGCACAGACACGTTCGTATTCTGGTTCATTCTCAACGTCTTCTAGCCCGTAGGAGGCAAAGATATTGTGCTGACAGCAAACCGCGCTCATAGGCGTGTAAATCCGGTGGAGAATATCTATGCAGCATTCCCGACGTTCCTATACCTCAATCCATCGATCGCAGGCGCACTGCTCCAGCCGCTCTTGGAAATTCAAGACAGTCTGACATCCCAGCTATTCGCTGCCGCAGATATTGGAAATGCATATCCCGTCGCCAACTACTCTCATGCCATGTCCAATCAAAGCATTGAACGTGAGTGTGTTTTCGCCCTGCGCCATCCTATCAACTGTGTAATGACTTGTGTACCATTGCTATTCCTCAAGAGTCTGGGAACATGCTTATCATGGAGTTGGTACATGCAAGATTGTCGGGTAACGGGACATTGCTCTCGCAATATGTACGTTGAGGCAAATATGATTGACGCCTTGTGTACTCATTGATGGGTTTGTGCAGTACAACACTACAAAGCGATGGGCAGACTACCTGGTCAACACTACACTCCAACCTTCGTCTCAGTGTGTCCTGCTGTTGCACCGGGATATACGTCGGGGGCGGTGCTGATAAAGGCTTGTTAGGACTCCCAGCGAGGGTGGGAACCCTACCAACTCGACCAACGTTAGTCTCAAAGGGATCATCGGCGTGAAGGCTATGGCCGAGATCGCGCACGCGGTTGGCAAAGATCTCGATGCAACGCACTACAATGTAAGTTGCGGCAACACTCTGAGGGGTGCGGTGGACTAACTGAGGTCTGAAGAACCAAGCCTCATCGCTCCTCAGCTCATGGTTGTCCCTCGCGATGTCCTCGAGTGGGTCACGCTTGCTCGGGATATATGGTAACCAGCAGTCGTGGTCATTGATGTACAACCTCTTCGCCGACAAGATGCTCGGGCTAAACTTCATGCCCCAGTCGGTGAGCTTTAATTTGGCATGAAAATCTTGATCTAGGTTTTACCCTCTTCGGATCATTTTAGATCATCGACAAGCAGACGCGGTATTTAAGTGACCTGTTGGCCACTGCCCCTCAATGGGGCTTGCCTATCGACAGTACCTCCGGAGTGGATGGGAATGCGGGTGGGTCAACTACATTCCTTTGTCTCCCGTATATTGTAGTTGACTGTTCTATCCCCTCAGCATGGTCCTTGTTTGCGTCTGCATTCATGTCTGCCTCTGACGCGCGGGATAATATGATCAGAAGCATCTACAACCATGCGAACTCCAACCAGAGCGTTGGGGTATTCCCGGAGAGCTACAATACTGTAAGTAATGCAGCAACGAATGGCCGCGCTGGGTGAGCAGGGCTGTTGACACTTTTCGAGTGTTGCCATAGCTGACACGTACTACCTAGCCCTGCGCTTGGTGGCCTGTTCTCCCACCTCGTACTCACGTAAGTCCGGAGTATTAATAGGTGGCTTGGGTCCTAAGAGCCTCTCATAGGGTTCCCAATAAGACCATTGCTGTCGTTTCACCTTCGCCCACTGGCACTGGGTCCGGGAGTCAAGGCGGACGAAATGGCGGGTCAAGCAGCAACGTCGGCGCGATCGTCGGAGGCGCGATCGGCGGTCTGGCACTTGTTGTTATTATTGTATCCACTTTCTTTGCCATTCTCCGCAAGAGGCGCAGGCAGCGATTCGAAGAGGCAGGGACGGTCGAAGCCGTGGAACATGCCCCGCATGACCCCTCGCTCCGAGTCACGCCGTACTACTCTACGATCGACTCTATGGATAGGTCCCACGGCGATAGTAAGGGCTTCAACAACGTGCCCGCCGACCCCTACGAGGACATGTTCACACCTTCGGCAGGAACGAGGGCAAGCTTAAGTGACATGTCTCCAACAAGCACCAACATAGCGGTTTACACGTCGGACGCGGGCCAGAGCACTGTGATATCGCGGTCACCGGAGCCGTTCGTGAAGCTGCGGGACATGATATTTAACAGGGCAGACCGCGATCCGCCTTCGGCACCAGCTTCCATCCCCAATAATACCGACTCACAGACGGGTTCGGTGTCGAGTGGGGACCCCGGGCCGCTCTCATTGGAGGGATCACACTTGTTGACCGACGTGGCCGGGCTCCGTACGGAGATGGAAAGCTTGCGACGGGTGGTGCAGGAGCTGCGGGCAGAACGGTTGGAGTCACTGCCAGAGTACGTCGAATAGTAGTATCGAGCGGGTTGGGCTAGCGCTTCCTTGGTTGCAGATCCTCTTTTTCGCCTTTCGTCGCGCGCGCTATATACTGCTATATATCATGATACTACCTGTCTTGTCCTAGGATCCCATACTAGCACGCTTGTAGTAATGTTGACCATAGTTTCATCCTCGCCCGAAACAGTAGCTGTGCAAGCGCATATCATTTGGCAGTCGCTGCTAGTAAGCCCAGCTGTGTTTCTTCTATCCTGGCATCAACGAACGTTGCGCTAGATCCATTATGGATGACGGCAATCCGATGGCGATTGTAAGATCTTTCCACGGATGATACGTGTACAACGATTACTGTGCTAATACTAGTACTCTAAGCTAATGTACTGTATGTTTGATTTTTCACGAAACAGCTGGCGCGCCAACCGGAAGTTGGCCACCACTTGATGTTCCGAAAGTCCGACCCCAAAGGCATGTTTTTCCTCCTCTGTGAACTGCACAGCCTGCCCACCGTCCTGTTTCTTGAATATCATTGATACAACGCTCCCATCAGCGCTCACCCTCCCCGTCGCCTTCTGTTTCGGCATCGTTCCCTTCCAAACAAGGAGCGCGAACCGGCTTTCTTCCTCCTGGACCTCGATGGGATCCGAAGGCGTGCCGCCACCTGAGCCCACACGAATGAGAGGCATGGGAATCCTCAGCCCGACTTGCACGCCCGCAAACCAGCTCCGTGAGTCCCAGCACACGGACCACCCCATCGAGCCAGGACCCTCAACACACGAAGTCTCCGTCGATTTCTGGCCCCGAACGAGGATCGTTCCGGTCCGCCGTTTAAATTCCCCCTTCGGCGTTCTGAAGTCGAGCGCGATGCGGATTGCTTTGCTGCCGAAGCCGGAGCTCGGTACGCCGTCGTGGACGTCGTCAGGTGCGTGGTCGCTACCCAGTGCCGTCCATTGTTCATCGCCTTCGTCTTGTATCTCGCCGCTGCGCTCGCTTTTCGGTATGCATGCGTGATCCAGAGGAACATTCCATAACGATACGGACGCCTCTTCATCTCGTATGAAGTCGTTGAGATCGACGCATGTTTTTCTTGGTTTCTTATTGGCTTCCGAGTCGGCGGGGCGCGCAACCAGTGTGGCCTCTGGCGCAGCTTCCTGCCGATATGTGCCAGGTTCTAGAACCACAGAAGACACGACTGGGTATACCCCCAGCGTTGCATCGAGCTCTTTGAACACCTCGCGAGCCGAGCAACGACGCTGACGAGATGTTTCTTGTCAGCCTTGCCGTTCTACTTGGAGATGTTGCCCGGAAGAGAATAGTGGAAAGACGTACCACTCCGAAACGTACGCTGCCGCGTGAGATGTCCCAGAATTTGGGAGCAAATATTTTTGCCGAGTGGTCCTTGATCTCGTTATGGGCTTCTGCAATCACGGCGTCGGCGAACATGGTCGGGAGGAGCTGTGTACATCATCTCCTAGACGCATCCTTGATATAGGGCAGTGCGATACAACGAGCATGGAACGCATAGGATAATGGACACAAGTAACTATGCACACAGACACGATACGTCGTATAATGGCGTAAAGACGGAGCATTCGCTAGTCGCGATGCATGTCATACAGTGATGGAGCCAAACACTTTCTTTGAGACGTACTCGTTTCTGGCCTTCTTCAGCGACTCGTGCAGATCCTCCACGTCCTCTTTCATTCCTGAACAGTCCACGATGCGCAATCCCAACCTCATCTTCTCTGTGAGAGAGAGGTGCCGCCTATGATGCTTCAAACCCTGCCTCTTCGCTACGACGATGACGCAGCCCACGTTCTCGACCCCGCGGAGCTCGAGGACGGCGAAGGGGTGACCGTGGTCGTCGACGGTATCTGTGAACGATAGCACGTGCCCATCGTCCATAGTCAGGTCCATCCCTTCGTAAGTGAATCCGAAGACAGGGAGCCGCTTCTCCTGCCAGTCGAAGCGCCAGAATCGCGAACCCGCGTTGCTTGGGCATGGAAAGCCCCCTAAATTCCCGTCGACCAGCGTCGCGCTATCGTTAGACCACCTCCTGCTCGGAGCGTTAACCTTGAAGGAGGGGCGGCGGACGGAGTACGCCGCCGGCTTGAGGGGTGTGGAACTCCTCTGTTGGTGAATGCCTAGTAATGGGTCCTGAATCGTGACAGCAACCTTTTCTTCTGGTGTGGTGTATGCGAAGGATCTCGCAGCGGGAGCCGGGGACTCTTCCTCTTTGACCCACGCGGTGGGTTTGGCATACCCAATGGTGATGATACCGTCCCCAGGGTGTCGTGGAGATAGGTCGTCTTCGCGGCGGTCACCGTCATGCGCCGAGTCCCAAACGACGAGGTATTCGCCGTGGTACCGCTCGAGCGATGAAATGAACTTGCGATTCTATCATGATATGTCAGAGCTAAATCCATTATCCTGAGTCAAATATGGCGAATTGGAAGCCCACCATGTCTGCGGTGAATGCGCTGTCAATCGCGTATGTGGTTCGAGTGGATGAGGCTCTGGAAGCTGTCGGCTGCCGAACCTGGAGTCCTTCGAGCTACCGCCATCTCCTTTAACGATTTCTCAGACAAAAGAGAGGCTATGTCTGGAATCGAAGATACAATTGATGCTTGTGGTCTCGTCAAGCGTTTACTGGCCAATGCTGGCTAATGTTTGTGTAGGTTTGAAACGTTTCAAATTTCATTCTTTGTGGCTTTAGCACCCAGGGTGTGACAAAGAGCACCGTGAGCCACCCGTACCTCGGATATGTCAATAGGTCAGCGCGTTCAATCACTGACCGCCGCGCCTGTGGTGCCCATAGAAGGGACACGCTACGAAGACTCGAGTTAAAGCTGTTTTCTGGGCTTGCAGCTTGCTAGCGAGAAATCCCGGTGAGCGGACGCCACAACCATTAGGGGACACCCCGATTGTGGCAATTGTCGTGCCATTTATGGAGCCTGACCAACGCTGCGATTGTCTTGACCGTCATCGACGTCAGAGCCATCTCGTCCGCCCACCATACAAAAAACACCGCCTCGAGACGTCTCTCTTTTGTTTCATACCCTTTCCTCCAGTCGACAGGCTACCGTAGCAGATTGTTACGAGATGTCAGCTTTTCTTACTCGTGCCATCATCCAACGCGCAACCTGCGCCGTCGTCCGCCCGGCAGCCTCTGTACAGCGCCGGTCGTTGATGGTTCTCAAAGACAAGAAAGTATCTGTTCTTTTCCCCAGTCAAATCGCGCCATGACCGACGTCGGCCATCGCGAGCAGTATACGGCCCACGCCACAGCCCGCGGACAAGGTCGTAACGGTCAAGTCAAGTCTCACGACGACGCCGGACTCGACCTCCGCCTTGCGATGCCGAAGTCTCTTGGAGGGAAAGGCGACGGACAAAACCCCGAGCAATTGTTTGCCATGGGTTATGCCGGTGAGTATATGCGCCTTCGACTATCAGACCCAGTGGCAATGACGTCATGTTCCGGAGCTTGCTTCCTCGGCGCCCTGCAGATGGTTGCCGGACAGACGGGCAAGACAGACATGGCGCGTAACGCTGTTGTCCATGCGCAGGTCCACCTCGGAGAACCGGAAGGTAGCGAAGGATTTGCATTGCAGGTGGACATACAAGTCGAGGGGGTGGAGGACCGTGACCTGATAGAGGCGGGACATAAGGTGAGCCGGCGTGCTTTTCGCTCCACCGCCATCGCGAAGAATACTGGCGGTGGAGCTATATCATCTAGTTTGGGAGGCTTACCCATGGCGACCCCATGGCAGGCTTGTCCCTACAGTCGCGCCCTGAACCACGGGGCAGTTGTCAACGTCACCAGAGCCCCGTAACCTGCACCTGTACTTTCAAACCTGGATTGAAGTTGTCCCGGCGCCGAATCATTTGTATCGAGTAGGGTCTCAACCGATGGAAAACTATAAAGTTATGAGCAATTTGTGGGGAACGCTGGACCCTAGTTGACGTAACGTCGTCATCACATTCGAGCCGCTATGAGATGATGTATGTTTTCCAACAGCGCTCTGCCTTGGAGCACAAATCGGAGGGCTGGTTGGCCTGGTGTTACAAATACGCCAGACACAGCTCAACACCCCGTGTCAAAATAACGCATTCATGTCCCATTCCCGCATATGACTGACGATACGTGCACTGCTGCTATAATTCTGACTTTATTCACAGCCTTTTCCACACCGCTCTTAATCACAACCGTATCCCCTTCATGCGCCCCACGCGAGCCATCCTCCGCCCTTACGGAAAGCGAGCCCTCTCTGGTGCTGGTACCGGTATCCGGTATAGTGCCAGCAACAATCATCAGGCCATCCAGAATCGCAACAACCTCGACCTGAAGGACCATGTGGTCAGTCCACTTTGCGCGACTTAACTTCGGGGCAGTGCTCACAATCCACGGGGTTGCAGTACTTCTCCAAAGCCACCGCTGGAGGCCCTGGACGCAACGGGTTCGTGAAGTCGTGGGGAGACTCACCTCTCGAGCTCAAGATGTCCATGCCGAGAAATACTGGCGGCAAGGGCGACGGCCAAAACCCAGAGCAGCTCTTCGCGATGGCATACGCGTCGTGTTTCCTGGGCGCGATCCGGGTCGCTGCGGCACGCGCGAACCAGAAGGAGCTGGCAGAGAAGGCGGGGGTTACCGCCCACGTCTACTTGGGCCACCCCACGGAACCCAGCCTCGACGGGTTTGCGCTGCGCGTAGAGCTAGCCGTAGAGGGATGCTCAGACGACAGGATCATTGCTGAGGCGCACCAGGTGAGTTGTCGTCACGCCCTTGCGAGGGATATGTGCGACAAGGCAGGGTATGCTGAGCCGGCGTTCGTGTAGTTCTGCCCGTACAGCCGCGCGCTGCGGGAGAGTGCGGAGGTCAAGATCACGAAGGGCTGAACGAGTCACCACGTACCAACCTCATGACGCTTGCCTCATGGACACCGCCTTTTACAGACACGAATGCCGTGGCAGACGATGTGCGTATAACGTGCAGGTTGATTTGAGCGTTCGTGTTAGTTCGTCTGAACCATCTTTCATTTCACGAATCTATGCTTTCGGGTTTGAGCTTTGTTAGCTATGCTCACACGTCTGATAACCCACATATGACTGACCTTTATTAGTATACCTTGGAGATCTTTACATTAGAATGACTAAACCGACGTAGGCCACTTGGAACGATCATTGCTCGCGGTTCTTGGCCTACTACTTCATATATTTGAGCGCAGACATCCGGAGTATAGTTAATATCCAAATACATACCTATGCGGCATGTCCATGGATATGGCGCGTCAGCAAAGGATCCATGCCTGACCCGGGCTGGGAGGAATCGCAGGGGAGTGCCAACTTGCCAATCAGAGATTCAGAAGCGCCAATGGTGAGAAGTGTCTTCTTTTGGAAGCATTCCCACGCTTTAGTGGCACTCGTTCTGCAAGTCAGCGGCATAGCCATGCTCTGAGTCTTTCTTTCGAAGTCCACCACCACCTCTCTCCGCCTCTCTCGTCTTCATCTTCACTCCTTTCATTCATCGCACGTTCAAGATGGCTATGGTGCATCCCTCCCGCTTGGGCCTCGTCCCACAAGACCCGCCCGATCTGGGAACGCGTGGCCGCCCCCGCTCGCCACCTCCGCGTTCGTCCCGGCGCCGCTCCTCAAGCACGGACTCGAGACGGGACAAGGATGAGTTTGGGCGGGACAAACCTGCGAGGGACCGTGATAGGGATGAGGACCGGGACAGAGACGAGCGGAGGAGCGGCTATGGGGACCGGAGCCGGCGGCGCGACCGCGACCGTGCGCGCGCCGATGACTACTTCAACGACGACAGGAGTGGCCGGAGAGATGACAGAGACGACGACAGGCGGCGCAAGCGCAGTCGGAGCCGGAGTGTGGATAAGGAGAGGGACCGTGAGAGGGAGGAGCGGCGGGAGCGGGAGAGGGAGAGGGACTCGGGGAGGACGAGGCGGGCGAGTCCGGACTATGGGGACTATCGTAGGCAGTCGCCTGGGCGGGCGAGGGAGGATGATAGGAAGGAAGGCAGGGAAGGGGACGTTGGGGCGGAAAAGGCGCCGTGGAGGCAGCAGGAGAACATGTATCCCAACCGTGGCGGCAGGCAACCGCAGTATAGTGGGTACGGTGGCGGATCGGATTTCATGGACAGGTAAGTCTTCTTATCCCATGTGACAGTTGCGTACAGCGGCTTAACTGTGTCCTTTGCAGTCGCAGGCAACAGAGAGAAGCCAGTACCATAACTGTGTGGCCCCCGTCACCGAAGGCTCCAACACGACTTGAGTGCGTACCCTTTCATATCCCACGTATGAACCTGTAATGTTGAATAACCTATCACATAGTTCGCCCACCCGTGATTCGAAACGCAACAAAAAGTCTAGCAAGCGTCGGCGCGATAATTCTGACTCGGACACCGACTCAGACGATTCCGAAGAGGAGCGTCGTCGCGAGCGCAAGGAGCGCAAGAAGGCGCGTAAGGAGAAGAAGGACCGCGACCGTGACAACCGCAGGCGCAGGTCCCGGTCCCGCCGATACAGCGACGACGAAGACAGCGACCGCGAGCGGAGGAGGCGCCGAGAGAGGACGCGGAGCAAGAGTCCCCGACGAATCGATGACAGACGCAGCGCGACGCGGACGAGAAGCCCGGAGCCGCGCCCGCCTTCTACGCCCGACGAGGACGAGTGGGTGGAGAAGCCGGTGTCAGGCATGGCGTCGTCCTTCTCAAAGCCATCGCAGATCGGTACCATGCCTCCACCTCCCGTCCCTGCATCGGCGAAGGGCAAGGAGCTCGCGTTCGACGACGAAGACTCAGACGACGACGTTGGGCCCCAACCCCTCGGAGTGAAGACGTCCTCGTCTCGCGCCAAGATCGACGAGCGGCAATATGGCGGGGCCCTCCTACGCGGTGAGGGCAGCGCAATGGCGGCGTTCCTCAAAGACGGGACCGACGTGCGCATCCCCCGGCGTGGCGAGATCGGGTTGTCATCAGACGAGATCGCGGCCTTCGAGGGCGTGGGGTACGTGATGAGCGGGAGCCGGCACCGGCGCATGAACGCGGTGCGGATGCGGAAGGAGAACCAGGTCATCAGCGCGGAGGAGAAGCGCGGCATCCTCAAGCTGCAGCAGGAGGAGCGGGAGCGGCGCGAGGCCATCCTCCGCGAGGAGTTCCAGCAGCTCGTGCAGGAGAAGCTCAAGTCGTCGGGAGCTGCGAAATGAGTTCCAGTGTTGCATGTGTACGGTGTTTGTATTCTTACGCAATGTTTTACTTAATGTGCTTGTTGCAAGGCATATGTTTTGGGATTGTAGTCTCTGTGGTCGAAACAGCTCATACTTCGGCCTGAGAAGTGCCTCGTCGTGAACCTGCGCGCGCGCAATCAAAGGAGCGAGAGCATGGTCACGTGCTGTAAATTTGCTCAGCAAGGAATTTGATTGGAC
This sequence comes from Ganoderma multipileum BCRC 37180, assembly GCA_000338015.2. Lineage (NCBI taxonomy): Eukaryota > Fungi > Basidiomycota > Agaricomycetes > Polyporales > Polyporaceae > Ganoderma > Ganoderma multipileum. Next base: position 29,048 of record BACB01000072.1, on the reverse strand, counting down.
GCGAGCGCTGTTTCCTCAAGCTCGAGCTGCTCGTCTTTCCCTCCGTTCTCCGGGTCCGTTCAGCAACCAGAGTTACGAGACCGACGAACTGCAATGGTTTCGTTCCAGTATGTGTCAACTTTTTATGTGCCATAGGCAGCGATACTGATCGACCAATCAGGTGCGACGGTGAGCTGACCGCTCCTACTCGTTCCCCTCGATGCGATAAATGCTTTCAGGGCGACATCTGACTTCCGAACCCCTCCTCCTTGAATCGCGCTCTTGTCGCCTTACCTGAATGCAGGATGCGGAGATACCGTGAAGAAGCCAAAGCTTGACAAGCACTACCAGATGTGCCATGCCGCGGTAACCTGCATCGACTGCTTCTCGACCTTCAACCACCCTGGCGAGTTCAAGAGCCACACCTCCTGCATCAGCGAGGCTGAGAAGTACCAAAAGAGCCTGTACAAGGGTCCCAAAGTACGTCCCTTCCTAACCCCCCTCGTGCGCCTGCACATCTCCCGTCCTTACACCATCCCTTCACTCCCGCTTTCTCTAGACCGGGCAGCAGCAAAATGGCAGCGGCCCGCGCGGACAAGGCCAAGGCCAGGGTCAGTATGACCGTGGAGGCCCACAGAACAACGGCGGCCGTCCAAATGGCACAGGTGGTGGCGGTGGTAAGTATCAGCAACAGCCTTGGGGACGACAGGGCGGCGGTGGAGGCTGGGGCGGCCCCCGACGCGGTAACGAGGCATCTGGCGCTAACGGCACTCCTCTGGGCACACCCGTGCGGATGTCGCCCGTGACAGCTGTCGTTGCTGAGGACGAGTCTCCGAAGGCGAATGCGAATACGGCGGTTGCGGACATGAACGGCGCGAAGGCGGCGGAGAAGCGGGAGGCGGGGGAGGGCGCGAAGAAGGAGAAGGAGAAGAAGGAAAAGAAGGACAAGAAACGGAAGCCTGTTGGTGGGGACGAGGCTGCTGCAGAGGTGCGTCGTGAGCTTGGGCTCATTTCTCGATAATCGCCCTGAAACACTTGTCTGCGTATAGACCCAAAACGGCGAGCAACCAAGAAAGAAGAAGGCGAAGGCTTCTAACGACGCTACCTCTTCTTCCCCTGCGGAACTCGTCGTCGACGAGCCTCCAGAAAACTCGGAGAAGAAGTCCAAGAAGGAGAAAAAGGAGAAGAAAGCGAAAAAGGACGAGCCTGTAGCGTCCTCGTCGACCCCGACAGAGGCAGACGCGAAGAAGGCGAAGAAGAGCAAGAAGGAGAAAAAGGCGAAGGCTGAAGCCGCCGTGGCGGAGAGCACAGAAGTAGGAGCTGCCAACGCCGCTGAGAACGCGGAGGGGGAAGGCAATTCGAAGAAACGGAAACGGGAGAAACTAGACGAGTCCGAGTCTTCTCTTCCAGCAGGCGATGGGAAGAAGAAGAAGGATAAGAAAGACAGGAAGTCGAAGAAGGGCGAGGAGGCAGAAATCGCCACGGAGAAGATGGAGGTCGACGAGCCAACACCACCAGCTGCGTCGGAGGTCGACGGGGAGGTAATGGGCAAGAAGGAGAAGAAGCACAAAAAGGACAAGTCGAAGAAGGCCAAGGCAGGCGCGGCCGCTTGAGCTCGGCGAAGTCTTCGTGTCTTGGGTTACCCGGTCCGCATGATTTCCTCTCGACGCTGTATGTTTGTCGTCTTATCGCTGTACTTTATGCTGTGATATCTGCTGTAGATATGGACCTCGGTGTATGCACCCTTCGTTCACTCGCTATATGCTGGCTCGTCCGAGGTTAATTCTCCGACACCTGACAGTGTGGTGAGCATCGATAAATCCGAAGGAATGTTCATGAAGTTCACATAGTTGCAGGATGATACTAGACCACGAAACTATCAAGAATCACCCATGCTTTGCTCATAAAGTACCTGGTGGCTCTGCTCCGATGGGGCGGCGCCACGCCCACGCTGTGACCTACCATTACGTGAAAATCCCATGCATTATGCCCGCCGCTCTTTGAAGCCTGTCCCAAGCGTCCGCTGTGTCCTTCTTTCCTCGATGACTAGATCGCAGTGTCACAGCCTTTTTTCGGTGACAGCCAGTATAGAGCAAGCCGGGTGCGATACTTAAGCTCCTTGTTCCACACGGACCTGCACAATCCTACGCTCTCACCCTCACTTTACTTTTTGAACGTCTGGCTGCCATTCGTTCGGCTGTAGACTCAGAGAACGCGCCTAGCAGGGAGTTACAGTATGGCTTTCGCGCGTGCACCCTGCGTAGGCTGCCCCCGGGTGTCAGTGGCCTGGCAAGCCGTACTAGGAGTCCTCGGAGCGGCGTTCGTAGTGTTCATCGCCATTGCATGCTGTACATGCATCCAGCCTCGCAGGCGGCGTAATGACGACGATTCCCCAGAGGCTGGAAGGGTGGTGAGTATCTCCACGTCCCATCTGAAATTCGGTTGAACTGATACGGATCCCGACGCTAGGTAACTTCCTGGGAGCAACTGAGGGCCGGCCCCGTAGACCCCAGCACGACAGAGGACATCACGAGGCTCACATCGGATACAGATATCCCTTTATCCCGGCCGCCAGACGCCCCGCGACAGGAAGATCTGCCCAGGAGCATCTCCGACCCCGCTCTACACCCACGGTATTCCTTACCTCCTCCTCCATACGATGCGCACCAGGCTTAACCACCCATATACCCACCTGGACCCTTTTTGTGGACGTCTGTTGCCGACCATTACGCACCTGCCTATAGACTAGGTAAGTTTATAATCCTCCCTGTAGTCAGCGGCTAATCGGCTTGCTTTGTAGCATCCCTTCCACATCGGTTCCATGCAATGTCGTCGATTAGTGCCGACGCCGAGCGCTGAAAAAAGTACTTCTATAACGTCAAACCAGTGCCATCCCTGTTCAAGCGTCCGTATGTGATCGGAGTCGTACATAGTTCAAACTTCTCGTTGCCATCCTCACTGCAATTTAAGTAATCACGTTTCGCCCGCTGGATAAATCTTCAACTCCTGGTACCAAAAGTCGCCGCCGGGAAACTTACGACAGTCGCAGTAGATCTACAAGACATGAAGCCGGGACAAACCCACCCCGGATAAGAACCTGCTGTGTAGTACCGCCACAACAACTCGAAATTGACTCGGACATCCGAATCTGACGTGCTTGCTCCATATTAGTTGAAGATGACCGGGCCGGTCTCGGCCACGGGCGTCAGAGGTTCCTAATCCGGGCCGTTCACCTGGCCTGCTAACGCCGCCGCGCCGCAGCGGCAGCGATTGTCTCCCTGCCTGCTGCAACATATCTGAGATATGTTCAAGTTTTATCCTCTGTTGACGAATATCCATCGCTAGCTTTTCTGTTTCGACTGTCTTGGATAATGACCGCCCCAAAGTTGTCTCCGTCTTCCGATACCAAGTCGAAAGTGACGACGACGTTCCTGGATCACCCTACGTTCTCCTGCGCGAAGTGTACCGCCGTTATCGTACGTTTTCAAAACAATTGCATGTGGAACTGCGTTTGATTAACGAGCGATGCAGGCCCTTCAAGACGAGCTCATCAGCAAGGCCTTCTCAGGGCGAGATGGGCGTGGCTAGTGAGTTTCATCTCCCTGCACTGCAAGTCCCTCAGGATGGATTAATGTCGTGAGACGACGACAGCCTGGTACACTCTGCGGTGAATCTCAAGATGGGCAAGCAGGAGGAGCGTCCACTTCTGTACGTAGGAGAGCGTCACTCATGTTGTCCCTGGCGGCCTAGCTATGGTGCTCATCGAACCTTAGCACGGGCGTGCATACAGTGGCGGATGTGTATTGCATGGGGTGTAACGACCGCATGGGGTGGTATTACCACAGGGCATCCGACAACTCTCAGAAGTACAAGGAAGGTATGTTGTACTCTCCCATCTCGGCCGCCAGGTAACGAGACCCGATCCCTAACGTAGGGAAGTACCTACTGGAACGCGAGAAACTCGTCAAAGAGAATAAATGGACCTTGGACGACTAGTGGAGGGCGAATGTACTTCATTATATCCATATCCCTATTTCAGATTTCAAGTTCAGCACCCTTGTATACTATACGTGGCTTGTATTTCTTCTCAATAGAGGCGCTTCCGGAGCGTGCGCAATGCGATGCTCTCGACATTGTACATTGCGTAGTTTACATAACGGTACAAAATCTCTGGAAGCAAGATCTGCATAGGGTCCCAGGTATCATTCCTTCCATCTGTCTACGACCCCATCCAACATAAGATAATCGCCTCGCCTCGTACACTCCGGACAGCCAGGACGCGGGGCTCTAAAACGACGCCGTCGAATCTACCTCGATGGTGGGCACAATCGATGCGATGAACTTGAGGAAGACGACAAGGTAGAGGTCTACCCGCATGCCCTCGACCTCCTCCTCGCCCGCAGGAACGGTTTTGTCGTCCTTGCCGTTCCCGCTTGCGCGGCGGAAAAGCCACTTCTTCTGCTTCGAATCCTTGCCGCCCTTCCGTGCCGCGTTCTGTTCCTCGATACCCTGGTTCATCCGCTCGATCACCTTCTTCATCACGCTGGCGTGCTTGCACGGGTGCACGGAGGCCGCCTGCAGCGATGCCGAGTGTGGGAACGGCTCGATGGTGACGGTCTTGAATGCGTGATCGGCGGAGACGTCTTGGAAGATTCGTGAAGGGGCTAGGGGTCCGCCGTTCTGCAGCCATAGTGAGGAAACATAACGGTGCTGCAGAAGATCGATCAATCGACGCACCTCGTCGTAACCGAGCAGCCAAATGCGGGGTGTCTGATAGTACTTGTCGTACGTGATCATAACGTCGTACGTTCGTACTTGAAGCAGGTTGTCCTTCCCGATCTCCACCTCGCTATCGCCACATCACACCACGCCATGAGCCCCACTTCACGCCCAGTTCAAATGAAAGAAGAGTGTGCCACTCACTCGGCTGTGATAACGTTCCCCGACGCCGCCGCCTTGGGCGCAGCAGTCGCCTCGTCCTCGTCCTCCAAGTCTTCCTCCATATCCGGGATCTCGTCCATGTCCGGGATCTCCGCCGGGGCTCCTCCCCCACCCAAGCTCAGCCCGCCCATCGCGCCCGCGACGTCCCCGTGCTCGTCGTCGACGTCGGGGATGTCGTCGATCGTGCCGACGTGCCCGCCCGCCTCCCCCGCGCCGCTGCGCCCCGCGTGCGTCTCGACCCACTCCTCCTCCTTGCTGCCCGCGCCATCGGCCGCGTCCTTGGGGTCCGCGAAGGACAGCAGTCGCTCGGCGTCTTCATCCGCGTCCGTGTATGCGAGCGTGCTCGCGCGCCGGAGGCACGGCACTCCCCGCGTGAGGAGGTACTGCTTATCGGCGGGCAGGTAGTCGCGCGCCTTCGAAGGGTCGCCCTTCTCCCTGCGAGCGGCCACACACCACACACCTGTCACGTCAAGGCTGGTGGAGGGAAGGACGGAACGGCGGCGCACCATGTCCATACGGGGAACTTGTATGCCAGGAAGTCGCCTGCGGCGACGAACTCCTCTGCAGAAGGTGGGTGGGTAAGCGCACAGAGGAAGGCGGCGGATGGAGTGATCGGGGACGCACCTGGTGTTATACGGCCGTGTTCCTTGAACTTGCTCTCCTTCAGGACCTAGAGGGGAGTTAGAACTGGTATGTCGCATGACAGGGCCGTGAATTGTGGCGTACGGGGCTGAGGTACTCGCGGACCGCCCAATATTGTTGCTAATCGGACAGATGAGCATATGTTCGCGTCGTCTTCGAGACCTGCAACGTACTTGGATCGTATGCATAGCGTATACAGTCTAGAGTCAAGTTGTAGTGAGGGATAGGGAGAAAGGGAAGGGGGATTTAAATGGTGGGCGGAGGTGGAGGCGGCCAGTTGCTGTTTCAATGGGCCTCCCGCCTTCCAGTAATCGATCTCAGCACGTGTTCCCGAGAATGGCTGCAGATCTATTGTACACAGGGGTGGCGGTGCCATTCCTTGAGCCAAGTCACAACCACCGACACGAGATAAAAGCACACCAAGGCATGACTCCAACATTCCTTGTCTCGACCGGACTCCTATCGCGACTCGCGAGCATATTCCGTGCCTCCAGAATTTTGGAAGGCGCCCGACAATAGAATGATAACATGGCCCAACTTACTGGTTACGGGCACTAAGAATAGAGTAAGCAGGTTTTATTATCTCGCTTTATAGAGCCCTTACCCAAATTTCTGAGCCCACTATATGAGCCTTGGCAGCTGTCAGGGATCATGGCCATGTGGGAGTTCTACCCCTGGCCGACGAGCGCGGCCCATGCAACCCGGAACACCAGCCTCCTCGACAGCATCTACATGGCGTTCCACAGCGCGAAGACAGACGGCTCGCCCGGTGCAACTCCGAGACGAACGTGAACTTCTCGCCGATGCCTGTGTCGATCGTGAGCTGAGCGGGGTGGTCCTGCCTTTACGTGCACGCGGACAGAACAGAACGATCGTGCTGTGCAAGACTCGGACGGACTGCAAGCTCGTCTTTCTCCGCAAAAACTACGAAGAAATTAGCCCACCGCGAGGGTCGAACTCGCAGCCTTCAGATGTCGGGTCGCGTGACCGGATTGGGCCCCGCCACCGTAAGAGTCTGACGCTCTATCCGATTGAGCTAGGCGGGCCATGACGTAAGGTCCCGGTTACATATATTGAGCTGGATGGAACGTGGATCTGACTTTCATCCACCATCCCCAGCAAGGTCGTTCATTGCTTTCTGCACTTCAAGCTTCTCCATTACAGCCCTATGTAAACTAGATTTCGTACGACGCGACTGCTTCGTTTTGACATCGCTAACTCCAGCTTCGGCAAAGCCAGCCGTGGCCAGATTAGAGTCGGATGACGGTTGCGGCGGCGGTTTGTTTGTCGAGGTAAGATGAGACGGGACGATGATCGGGGTCGTTCGGGGAGGCGGCGGCCACTGCAGAGAGATGTGTATGAGTGATGACAACAGCTTATGGTGCCGTAGATGTGGATCGTACACCGCGATTGGGTTGGTTGAAGTGGAGAGCCGCCCACGGCGGGCACTCCCTTTCCAGATGAATGATATGGTCTTCCAAATACTTCAGGCGGTCAAGGAGTGACCGCGGAGGAGAGGGGACTGCAGTGTACAGCTCTCTTAGTAGTCTGACGAGGGGGACGACGAACGACCAACCGTAGCGAATTGCGAAATGTTTCTCAACGTTTTGCAAACGCTCGTCCAAGGCTGGATAACGCTCAGCACTTGGATAATCCTCGGCGGGATGAGTAACGCCATTAGGACCGTCCTTGGTTGGCGCTACGAGGTGACTGGGTGCCACTCCTGGCAACGAGCCCGCTTTCATCGTACGTCGCAGTGGGCCGTCCTCGTTCTTCGCGATGTCGTACTTCATCTGGAGGTCTCTGTTTTGCGTCTTCGCATCTGTACGTGCGCAGGACGGTAATGAAGATGATGCCTCGAACTCCCCGCTTTCATTAAGTCGCCTGCGCTTCTCAGCGATAGACAGTAGGAACTCGTTGCGGTTGGATGCATCGTTCCGTGCACGGTTCTGAGCGAGGAAGCGGGATATATCTTTCGTGATCTGACCCAACCGGTTCACATTAAGTTTGGAAGAAAGACGCGGTGGCAAATGACTTACTGAAGTGTACGAACGAGGCTTGACACCGTTTGCTAGGTGCACATGGTCAAGCTTACGTTCTTCAAGAGGACGTCCCTGCAATACAGCAGCCTTGTCGTCCTCGCCCTTCGCTTGACCTAATTGCTGAGAACGTATCGTGTAGACAATATAATGCTGCAAAAAACTTTGAACGTACCAGAAGGTCTTTCATGAGCTCTCCCAATGCATACGGAACCTTCTTCCGCTCCCAATCCGGATTTAACACCACCATGTCTGCCTCGAATCCTCTTAACGCCTGGGAGAAACCGAGAGTGGCTAAGAACGACTTGACTACAGCATCCCAGCCTTTGTGATACTCGGGCGGAGGTGAGGGTGATGGGCTAGGAGACTTCTGCCTGGCTGGCGCAGCCGACACAAAAGGAGGGCCAGAGGCCGAAACCTGAGATCCACTTTCCGGCGGAGGAGCGTACGAGTACGAATAGCCACCCCCCGAGGGGTACTGATACGTTGTATTGTTCCACGCATTTGCCCAAGCATTAGGTGGATAGCCATAGTATGAGTAGTTGCCGGTTGGAGGCTGCGTCGCACCCGAAGCAGAGGGCTGCTGGGGGTAGTAGGTCCCTGGCGCGGGATACGATTGAGGGTGAGGATGAGACGCGCTTGCCTGAGGGTTCACAGAATAGGCAGGCAAGTGTGAGGCCGGGTAGTACGGTTGTGGAGCAGGTTGTGGCTGGACGGCAAATTGGGACATATACGCGTTCGCAGGAACGGTGGGATTGGGGGCAGGAGCCCCCGTGGAGGAGCTTGTTCCAGTAGAGGTGGGGTGTGTAGCCGTAGAGGACGATGTGGACGCATTGATTCCATTGGCAGGTTTGGAGGAGGGTCCCGCGGCTGACGGCGGGGGACCCAGCGTCATGGTGGGCGGATGAAGGTCGCAGTTGAGGTCAAAAATTTCTGAGAAAGGAAAATGCCGCCCTGGTTTGGCAGGGACAAATAAAGGCGGGGCTACTGCCGATCACACGTCGGACCGGTCTCACCTTCCTGTCCTGCCTCTCTCGGACTAAACGTGTCTCTCAGACTGATCCCGCCCTCCCCCTCCTCAGGTTTCTGAGACAGCAGCTCTTTAAAGCTCCTTGCATTGATTCTCATCTTGGACAGGCTGCGTCGGGATGGCTGTCGAAGCTAGTCACCTGCCCGCTCCCACATTCAGACTGCGAGAGGAAGAGCTTCCACCCGAACTCATACTATCTATTGAGCACATCCTTGAGCTGCATACAACCTCGGATTCGGACCCCTTCGAAAAGCTCACGAATGACTTCAACTCCGTAGCACTGCTCAACCAGTACTTCCCTGACGGTGAGCCGTCACGCATCTGTCGTTACCGGAACGTCCGTGACTTTATGCATTTCCAGAGGCGGCGCTGGGTCAACTCGAGGCCGTGCAGACACGACTAGCACAGAGCGAGCGGGAGCTTCAGGCGGAGATAGATGCGCTTCGGGAGCAACTGCGTAAGGACCAGGACCCGAGTAGGATGCAGCTCATCCAGGAGATGATTTCGGTAAGCATGCATGCAGAGATAGGCTTTCCCCCATGTTTACATATGCATGTATGCTGCGTTTGCCGAGTAGGACCTCCTGGGACAAATGTCACGAATACGAGAAAAGGCCACAGAGTCTGAGGCGGTCGTCCGGAACATCACCAAGGAAATTCAGGTCCTTGACTTGGCAAAGAAGAATCTCATTCTGAGCATGACAACTCTGAAGAGGTTGCAAATGCTCGGTATGTACCCCACTATCCCAATTTCGCTCTGTGTCTGAATCCTTACTACCTGGCTAGTGAACGCGCTGGGGCAATTGGAGGACCAGATCCAGGAGCGGAAGTACGGCGACATCAAGCAATCCCTTGCAGTATGTTATTGTCTTCCCAACCATGACCTCTTATTTAACATTTGAAGCAGGCCGTCAAGCAGATTGGGCAATCTTTCAAACCGTACACCTCGGTTCCACGGATAGCTCAACTATGGCGGCGCATACAGGAGATCCAAACCAAGCTGCGCTCCATGATCGACCAGGACTGGGACAAATTGTACGCCTTCCGAAACGTTTCTTTTCCACAAAGTGCTTACTCGTTGCATAGCTATGTGCAGGATCCTTCGAAGCCAATCAAACCAGGTGTCGTCGCAGACGCATGCCTCGTGTTGGATATCCTGGGTCCGGACGTTCGCGCTCAGTTCGTTGAACGTTATGTCGCCCTCGAACTGAAAGAATATCGCCGCATATTCCGCGCTACGGACGAAGCAGGACAACTCGATAACTTATCTCGTCGCTTTGCCTGGTTCCGGCGATTGCTTCATACGCACGAAACGGAACAAGGGAGGGTATTTCCTGCCGAGTGGAGGACCAGCTGGTTTTTAACTGCCAAGTTCATTGAGATTACACGGTACGGTTCCTTGCGCATGTATGCTGTCCCAATGATGCTGACGTGGAAATCCGTCTCTAGAGATGACATGACAGGCCTGCTGTCGAAGGCGGGGTCTAAACTCACTTTGAAGCAGCTCCTCGATACATTGGCAGAAACAATGGAGTTTGAAGCGTCCGTCGTGAAGAAGTACTCCACTCCGGTAGGTAGCGTTCTCCAAGTTTTCATGTTGTTACTTCGCTTAAGTATGTCAACTGCAGTTGCGAGATATCCTGAGAGCGACCACTCCAGCAAATGCAACCCGCCAGTCAAAACCCATCACGTCCGCGTTCGAAGCACACATGGGTGTCTACATTGACGCTCAGGACAAGTCAGTGTTTCCTGACATCCAACATGTCCATTTCACCTAAACCACCGACATTTAGGATCTTATCAGACATGCTTTCGCAGTACCGGGGCTCCAAGTCCCGCTCTTCCTTAGAGGCCGCGTCTACGTCCAGTGCAGTAGATGACGAGGGAGCGACCCCAGTGCTTGTCCTCCCCTCGTCCACCGAACTGTTCTACTTTTACGCTCAGACGCTGGATCAGTGTGCGCGGCTCTTCACGGGGCAGCCGTTATACGACCTCTGCGCTCTGTTCAAGAAATGGTTGCGCATATATGCGGGTAAGTTACGCTGATGTTATATTCCTATTGACCCAATGTGTCTGATCTATCATGAAGAGGAGGTTCTTGTGCAGAGTTTGCGAAGGTGAATCGCGCATTGTGGTTGCCCCTTGCAACTCACTCACCCTATCCCACTTATGATGAGTAGGCCCACAAACATCGCTCGGAAGTCGGTAGATGCCCGATGTGACCCCGCTGAGCTGAAGAATGCTTGCACACTCATCAACACTGCCGATTATTGCCGAACTACTGCTCTGGAGGTGAGTATTATCTACATTTTACCATCATTACGACCCATGTTTGGATCCACTTAGCTCGAGGAAAATATCCGGGAGAAGTGCGATGACGCGTTCAAGGAGAAGATCACTCTCCAAGAAGAGCGCGACCTCTTCGTCAGGTGAATACACCACCGCCTTCTATGTTTGATGTCCCTCCACCAACTTTCCTAACCTCGATCCTCAGCGCGATATCTGCGGCTATTGGAGTCATGCTTCGCGAACTTGAGTCGGCATGTGAACCACACTTCAACACCCTCTCGCGCACGCCGTGGGCAACTGTGAAGCAAGTCAGCGGGCCGTCGGTCTACGTCCAAGATCTTACGAACGCAATCGAGCAAATCGCTGAGACGATCAAACCCATTGTCGAGCAGAAGAAGTACGCACGGAATTACTTCGACAAGATATCGACGTAAGCCACATCCAATGCTCCGATCTTTACATGCGCTTGTGGCTCACTATCATGCAGTACGGTTTTCGCAAAGTTTACAAACGCTCTGGTCAGAAGTCGCCCCCTATTGGAGATCGGTGCTGAGCAGGTGAGAGGAAAAACCTAAACCCTCCGTGTCGCTGGAAAGTCCCGGCTCACATAACACCACAGCTCTTGATCGATTTGCAAGCCGTCAAAGCCTGCCTTCTCAAGATTCCCGGAGAGGCTCTCTCAACATCAAAGTAGACCACGTCGATTACGTCGAACTGCTTAGGGGTCGCTAACCTGCTTTCCTAGCTATGCGAAGAGCGTGTCGAAGCATACCACGAGGTTGGAAGCATTACTGAAAGTGATTGTAACTCCAGTCGTACGTATCAATATATGCTGTCGAATCTATCAGCTCAAAGCAGCATCCTCCAGGATCCCGCAGAAGGCTTCATCCTCAACTACAGCCTCGTCATCGGCGACGCCTCCTTCTCCAACTTCCAGAAGATCCTCGACCTCAAAGGCACGCCGAAGGCTGCGCAGAACGCACTCCTCGACTCGTTCCTGACCATTACGAGCACGAAATCCGAGCTCGAGAGCACCTCCTTCCTATCCTCCCTTGACATGGACCCCGCCATGATCGCGAACATGACAAGCCCAGCGAACAGTCGCGTATCGCTCATTCCCGGTGCCACTGCGGGTGAAAGTATCCTCGCCGCATTATCCTCACCACCACTGACGACCGTGCCGTCGACGGGCTCGGATGGGACAAACAAGTCGGACCAGTCGAGCAAGCGTGAGGTCTTCTCCGACTTCAAGAGGTTCGTCAGCTTCGGGCTGAGGAGGGAGACGCTTCCACCGTAGTAGGGTGCATCTTAGGAGCACCGCTGGATATGTGCACCGGATTCGACCATAACCCAGCTTCTCCCTTTTTGCCACGCTCAACAAACCGATGCACAGCTGGCGATGCAACGCAATCGATGACAAAGTCAACGAAAATCCTTGTCCGCACCATCCATCGGCGACGTATGATACACAATCTTACAACAAATGGACTATCTACTCCTCCATTGCGTCGTCATCGCGAGCAGACGCACCCCCAGTCGCCTTCCATGTCTCGCTCCATTTGGGGTATACCCTTTTATACAGCGACATACACACTGTGTCCATCTGGTTGATCTGTCCATCGAAGTGCGCTTTGTAGTATCCGTGCGTGCCAAGCGACTCCTTGATGTGTCCTGACCGGCCATACTTCGTATGCAGCTGGATGGGCTTGAAGTACGCAATGTCGTCTGCTCGCCAGTCATGGTTAATACATGTTACAGCTAAAGTGGAAGGGAAAGCCGGCAGCGCACCGGGGTTGAAAAACATGTAGCGGATGGTCGCCGTCTTTTTGTGGATCTTGAATGGATGGCCGGTCAAGACGATGCGTTTCGCAATGACTCGTGTCGTGTCAGGATGCAAGAAGCTGCCCATCGCGACCAACTCCGGTGCTTCGCCAATAGTCAATATCTGCCCAAACTTAAAACGCACCGTAAACGCTCACCTTGGGGATCCTCGGTCTCCCGCAGAAGCGAGCACGGCTGCTTGCCATAAACGACGGGGCCGTAGATCGTGGCGACGTCCGTAACGCCATGGCGCAAGTACCGCTCGAACTTGTGCACGTTATTCGCGCCCTTGCCTCCGCCGCGCGTGTGTTGGCTGTAGATGGGATTGACGCGCATACGCCGGGGACCGACACAAAGAATGAGAGGATCCTTCGATCGCACAGAACCACCGTACTCCGTATTCCTCTGGACGGTGAAATTGAGGACGGTCTTCTTGTGTTCGTGCTGGAGCAGGCTGAATATGGTGAATGGTTGGCCAGGGACCATCTGCGCAGCCCCTCTAGGAACATCCTTGAGGTAAACCGTCACCCGGGTGCCAGGCTGACATAGACGGCGATTAGTATAAGTATATGCGCACAAATCGTAGGGCATCCACCTCAATCCCTCCTTCCTCTTCCGCTCGTCGCTTCACCGCACGTTCTGTCCGCTTGAAGTCTTCGAACTGGAATATTCGTGCGTAATCCCGAGGAAGGTTTTCATACGGGTCCCACGGGCTCGTCCGGAAGGAGCGCAACCCGCGATACCTCTGGAATCGTGTCCGCGCGGGGACATCCAAGGGCGTGTCTATTTCGTCCGGGAACTGAGCATCGTCCTCTTCCTCTCGTTTTCGTTCTCTCCATGACTGGAGTCTTCAACGAACATCAAACGCGGTGTTCAAGACCGAGATGGCAAGATCGTACTCACTGTCGCGCCTCTTCGTCCTCATCGAGGTCCTGAAACATCACGCTTCTTCTGTCATCGGTCTCCATCTCCGTACCCTCTACTGCCGGGAGCTCTTCCATCTCCTCTATCTCGACCTCCCCATCCCCGCCGTCATCGTCCTCTCCATCCAGATCATCCTCGTCGGACTCATCGATGATCCATGCCGCCTGGTAATCGCTGGTCCCCTTCGGAACCTTGCGCACTGCCTTAGGCGTCGTGCCCGCCTTTGCGTCGGGAATGGCATCGGGGTGCCCACTTGGCACCCCGCGCATCTCTTCCTCAGTCGGCCAAGTCTGCTCGTTCGCCATGTCGTTGGGGTCATTGCTCGATACAAGCGAGTCGGCGGAAGACATGTCGGGCTCGGCGAGCAGTTGGGGCTCAATGTCCATCCCAGCACCGTGTTTGGAATGTCGAGCGAGGGGAGCAGAAAGTATCTTTCAAACAACAGGTTGAGTCCCCAGCGTGCACGTACAGGAGCGAATGATTACCTTCTGGACCTGGAAGTCGCCATGATTCGGTATATGCATGAGGCGGTTTGCAGACAAGTGCGCGCCGCGGACAACGCCAGTAACACTGAGGACACCGTCTACCCAGTCGATCTTCTCCCCAAGGATCCACGAGCGTCCGTCCCTCCACTTCACATCTGAGGGCTTGCCCTCGCAGATCGCCCGCACCGTGTTAAGCGCATCCGCCCCGTGGTGCATATCGAATACCCTAGACTGGCTAGGGACGAAGTACTGGATGAAGGATAGCAGCGACTTGAGGATGCCAGACTTCTCCTTCGACTCCATGGGTTCCCCGGATGAGACGACCGTCACAACCTCTGGAAGGCCTTGCGCCTGAAGAGCGCGGAGGAGGGTGTCGCCCCACTTGTCGACCTCGACGTTGGGCGAGAGGACGAAGAGGACGTAGTCAGCGACCTTGCACGCGTCCAATGTCGCGTATAGCTGCCTGTATGGCAGGGGGACGAACTGCACGGACGTTTTGAACCGGTCTGCCCTGCATCTCCGACTTCAGGACGGGGTAAGTGCGAAACGAATAGGCAGGGCGTACATCAGCTTCTGCAGTCCGCTCGCATCATCCTCCTCCAGCGTCCCATCGATGGCTTCCGCAAGCTTCTTGCTCACATCCCGCGTCTTGACGTCCTCTGTCAAGGGTACGATAGCGACCACCCGAGGCGCGCCATCCAGCCCACTGAATATACGAGTAGCTGAGACCAGATTTTGGCGCTTCTTCAGTTGGGCTTGCTTTGCGCTATTGCGGCGGTTGATGCGAAGTTGTGCGGCAACATTGGCGGTATGATTCGCCTTGGGAGACTGGTGGGGCGTTCGTCCTGATAGATGGTAACGAATCGATACTGATGTGAGGCAGCAATGGACGTACCCTTCGCAGCCTCCTTCAAGGAACCCTTGCTAGCATGCTTTGATTTAAAGGGCTTGTTTTTCTACATAACATAGAATATCAGTCTTGGTGGCATATGACTGGGAAATGAGATGTAACTTGTTTAAGCGTTGGCCGGTGGTGGTGGGCACTTTCTGTCATGTTCCTGGGAGAGTCTTCAGATGATCGATGATTTTTACTTGGGCTCGTGTCCAAAGCGGTGGTTTTAGCGGAACTTTGGCTTGCGGGATATCGGGTATAATCAGGGAGTCTCACAAAAAGAAAAGACCAGTGTTAGTGGAATGAGCAGGTTTTCCTCGCGCGCGAAGAGCTCTGCTCCGACTCGAATGCCTGACCTCCAAATTTACGAGGCATGCCATCTTATCTAATCTAGCCGGTTGTTATCATACGCCCTAAGCGCGCAACGTTCTCAGGAATTGGAACATCCCAGCGGGAGCAGACAACAGCACTAGATTTGCAGACAAGCAAGTATGATATCGTAGCGGGTACATTGCGGTGAGATGATTAAATATTCATTCGAAATATGTCCATGAACGAGCAGAGACGTCATTCCAAAGAGAAGGTCATGAGGAGATGCCGTACTCGTTGCTCAGGATTTAATCAGTCCGACTTGTGCTCTAGCTCGTCGAGGAACGCTAGCCAGGTCTTCTTGTCAATCACACCTTGGTCTATAGATGAGATCCACAACGTCAGCAATCAGACTCGTCAGTGGGAGTGAACAGGATGTTACGCACAGTGTCCATCGGTGTCGGTGACGACAACGTACCTTGCCCCAAGCTTCGTGAAGAACTGCTGCACGAGCTCCAGGGGCGAGTTGTCCTGCACCGTCAGCGGCGCCTGGTCCATGTAGCAGCTGAAGTCGTACGGGTCCGCGCCAAAGACGTTCGACCCGGTCTCCGCGAGGGAGGAGATGGACGACGTCATGGGCAGATGCCCGTGCGGGCTCACCATCGAGAACGCGATGCGCGCGCAGGGCTCGTCTGCCACGATGCTCAGCGCATGCTCGAGTTCGTTCGCGCCGATGTAGCCGGCTAGGCGCAGGCCCTCGTCGTCGGGCTTCAGGATGGGGAAGCCCGAGTCGGAGTGGCCCGCGTCGACGAGCCCTTGGAGTTGGTCGCGGAGACTCTGGACGGTGTTCTCGAGGTTGAGATAAATTGCCTCCACATCGTGGTCGGTCTATAAAGCAAGTTCTGAGTATGATCATCCAGAAACGACTCAGAATAGGAACGCACAACGTCATTGATCTGAAGATGGCCCCAGACATAGTCGTGTTTGGCATCCAAGTAGGGTAGTTGCGACAGTTCGATGACAAGGTCATAGATACCCTTAGGCTCCAGAGCGTCCGCAACCGTCTTCGCGACTAGGACCGATAGCATGATCGGGACTACATATGTCAGTGTGTCGGTAAGCTCAAACATAATGACCGCTAGAGATACAGTGGTGCGCTAGGAGACTATCAGCACGAATGGAAAATAATGAATCGATAGGCGAACGCTCACCGTAACTCCAGAAAGGGTCGCAGCTGCGCCGACCATAGCATACAGCCCAGGGACGATGCAATTAAGGTCACCCTTGCAGACCGCAAAGGCAGGGCTGTTGGGGTATGAAAACTGCATCCACTGGATGAGGATACCGACAATGCGCCCAGCACACGCCCCCACACCCAGAGTCGGGATGAAGATTCCAGCGGGGACCTTGATTCCGAACGTCACGATCGTCATGATGCCCTTCACGAGAAGCGCAATGGAAATCGCTCCGATGACCGAAGCGGCCTGCCTGGGAGGGTCGAGCACACACAAACCTGAGTGCGTGTTGTGGCTACCCTCCCGGCACTCGGCGAAGAGGTTGTACACGAGCTCGGTGCCACCCATACGGGTATAGGGGTTCAGGAAGCTCAGGATGGCGGTGACGAAAGTCACAAGGATGACTTCGACGACAGGATAGTTCTTGATCCATGTTCCACTGCGAACGTGTCGGCTCCAGCGGAAGTTGAGCTTGGAAAAGTATGCACCGTACACTCCCTGAAATACTCTTTAAGCTTGCGTTGATTAGGAGGATTTCTGTGCACTTACGCCAAAGACTCCAAGGAGAAGGAAAGGGAAGAGCTCGTATGCGTGCCAGTCCTATAAGACGCCGAGTGTTAGAACGTCCGTCTTGTTGCGTACAACACATGCTCTACTTGCCTTATCGTACGTAACCTGGAACAGAACCAGCTTGCCGCTCCCGAAGGGATCCAAGAAGCGGAGGGTCATAGCTGCCACCATGGCGCAGAAGAAGCTATCAAAATATTTCAGCGGAAACACGTCAGCATAGAACTTGAACCTTACCTCCGCCACATGACCTTCGCGGGAAAGAAGTATGATACCTCCTCGAGGCTGAACAAGACGCCGCCAACGGGTGCACCGAACGCGACCGCAACTCCAGCCGCACAAGCCGCACTGAGGATCCCACGGCGTTTCCCTACGACGAAGCATTAACGGATTTGTGAGTCGAAGCGAATAAGATGTGCAAACCTTCGTTAGTCTCATACTTGCTGAATAACCTGCTTACGATGTTTCCGACACAAGAGGCAATGTGAACGAACGGCCCCTCCTTGCCTGTGTAGGACGTGTGGGGAAACAAGGTTTGAAACCGAAACTTGACAGAACTCAAAGATAAACATACCGAGGGAAAGCCCAGAAGCGACCGAGAGTGCCAATCCGAGCGACTTCGTAAACAGAGTACGTCCACCGAGGTATCCGTGAATGACGAAACCTGTCCAAACGGTCTAGGTCATAGAGCATAGTACGCCGCACAGTTGTGCCACGTACCAGAAAGAATGGTCTTGATCTCGGGAATGCCGCTACCAGCAGCCTGAGATGAACGGTGAATAGAGGGCTTTTCGCGGACGCATATAATCACTTACGTAGTAGAGAACCTTGCGACCCGGAGCTTGTGCCGCAGCCTTGGTATCGTCGCCTTTTGCGAAAGTAGACGAGAGCACACCCGAGTCCTTTCGCGTGACAAACGATGTTGAAGCGGTGAGGTAGATCGTCAGAAGCGAAGAGACGATAGCGAGCGAGATCTGATGTCGCCTCAGCAAATGGAAGACATTCGGTAGACGCGATATGACGCACTGCTATGATGGTGTACATAGTATACTCAATCGCCTCGACCTCCAGCCAGCCCGTGGACGCCACCGGGGCAAAGTACACTCCCCACGGCCGCCATGCAGCACAGTCCTCGCTGACAGCCACGGTCACGAACGGCGGCGCGCTGCGCAACAGCACGTCATCCTCGCTCGGACAGCAGAACCGCTTTGCCCTCCAGAGGCCCGTCGTGCAATAGCCCTCCTTGATGTCGAAAAGCCACTGCTCGCTCCGGATGATCAAGAAGGCGACCACCGCCGTGAGAAGGCCGATGATCGTCACCGTCAGCCACCCTATCGACCTGTCCAGCTGCCTCCGAATCTTTCCACGCCGCGACCTGCGTCTCCTTAGGGCTGCCTGGCGAGCGGAGTCCTTGATGGCGTCGTGCAGCCAGTCGATGGACGTGAACGAGGAATACCACACCCGAACGCCGTTCGTCTTCACCGCGCCCTCCGGCTCCTCATCGTCCTGGTCGACCACGGGCTTGTCGTACGCGGAGATGGGGCGTTGGGATGCGAAGAGGCTGGTGTTTCGAAAGTTCAAGGAACGGGGCGTGTGGCTTGCGGGGGTGGGGGGGTTTGTATCGCGGCTCTTGGGGATGAAAAGGCTGGGGAGCGCACCGAGCGCGTGGCGGGAGCGGAATGTGGACTTCTGCTTACCATTGCCGCTCAGGGCGCGAGAGGACGCGGGCACGGTCCCGTAAGACGCAGCACGAGGCCCCAGTGCTGGGCGTAGCGACGAGGTCTCGTCGGCCGCGGGTTCGGGCCCGGTCGTGGTGCTGGGGTTGCTGCCGATTTGCAAGAGCCGCTGTCGACGCCATTCTGTGGTGGAGGGTCCGCTCAAAGGCCCGGACGGGCTGTCTTCGGCTAATGCGTCGAGTGCAGGGTTGGATGTGCTCTTCGGCACAGTCATGATGTGGGTGGACAAGCAGGTTTCGTGCCAAATCTGCCAGCGCGCCTCCTCTGCCTTGAAAAGGATCGCCCTCGAGGCACAGAAGCTGTCCGCAACAGGTTACTCGGAAGCCGGGCCTACAGCGCGACCGCAAACTCAGTCTTCAGACCGGTCATGCGAGGTGGCTCATACCTTCACAGTCCCAATCACCGACCGATTTGCCTCTCCTGGAAGTGTCTACAGAGAGGTTCGAAACTGAGGAGGGTCGTCTCCCTCCTGGGGTATCCGTGGAAGGAGCGTGAGGGTGACAAGGAGTGGGGAGGACGTTCAATGTCGCCAAGGTCCATTTCCAGGGCACTTCCGAGCCAAGTGGCGGGACGGACGCCGAGAGCGCTCGATACCATTGACTAGACTGGGGGCTAGCTTCCCAATCTCTTTCCCCTTGTGGAATGTTTCCCACACGGTTAGCTTACTTGAGACATAGCCTAGTGCACGCCGATTGCGCCTCGCGTTCAAGATCGCCCGCAGAGAACCTGTCTGCACAATCGACTTGCTCTACTCCATCACGCAAAAATGACCACAGCAGGTCTCGGTGTTCCCGTCAAGCTTCTCCACGAGTCCCTTGGACATGTCATCACCGTCGAGCTCAAGACCGGCCAGCTTTACCGTGGCAAGCTCGCAGAAGGTATGCCTCATCATATCCTTCCGTTGCCTAACTCTTACTAACGCGTCACGACTGCGTGCTCATAGCTGAGGATAACTTGAACATCTCCCTCAAAGATATCACCGTGACTCAACGAGATGGACGTGTGTCCCAGCTTGATCAAGTATACATCAGGGGAAGTATGGTCAGATTCTTCATTGTCCCGGACATGCTGCAGAACGCGCCGATGTGAGTCTTATCTTGGTTGGATCTTGTATATTGGTCATTTAGTGGTTTTGGGCAATGCATAGGTTCAAGCGTGTGGGACCCAACGCGATGAGGGGAAGGGGTATTGGAACGGCCCGTGGAAGGGCCACAATTATGCGAGGTGCGTCTTTGCGTTCCATCATGCATTCCCAGTGTACATTGACGAAAGGTTGCCATTACCAGCAAATGGTACGCTGTCCTTGATCGCTTCTACGCGCCATTCTGGAGCTGATTTTATTTGCAGCCCGCCGTGGCCGCGGTGTGCCATCTGCAAGAGGCATCCGTCGATGAATGTCTACTTGGATTCAGATGTAGTGCGCCCCTATCGCCCCCAAATTGTTCCCATAGCTGTATTTGTGTAATTAGATCCTCTTGTTATTTTCATCCATCCTTGCGCTCTATCGCGCGATTGCGCAGCCAAACCGCACATGCTTTAGGTCCCAATTCCGTGCACACAGGATGCAAGAAATCCTATAACACTCCAAACCCTTCTATCGTACATGCCTGTAGATTGTTCAAGTCAAGTGTTCTCAGTGGCACGCCATGCCCTTGTTGTCCCCACCGCCAGACAAGACGGCGTCGATGTCCATATGGGTCGAGAAGATAAAGTGCCCAATGGCTGCACCAACGACGGTCGCGAGGATAAGGTATGCCTGGCCAGATTACCAGTCAGCACAACAATGTCTGAACCCCTCAGTCGCCGGGCACTCACATTGTACGTCATGAATACGAGCATGAGGAAGAACGAGAGGAAGACCTGCGCACCGTACAGCGATGCGCGGGTAACACGGGCGGTGAATGGAAGAGGCGTCCTACAAAAAGCAAACAACATATTAGCGAAGGTTCCGCGACCTACCGCAGACGTTCCTGGTGGATCGGAATCCCAAGGAACGTGCAGCAACCTAGCGATGAATGCGTTCGTGAACCGGGAACTCACCCAGCGTGCGCCTTCTTAACCAAAGCTCCGGTCAACAACCCGGCCTCCTCTGAATCGATCCCAGGCGAGTCCCGACCACTCACCGAACCGTGTACGTGAGTGGCGGCAGCAGCCTTGCCCTTCCCCTGTGCGCTGAGCGTCGCGGCGATGCGGCGGTCGAGGTTGCGCTGCGCGACGCGCAGGTACTCGTAGAGCACCCCAAGCCCAACGATGACCGCGCACGAGAAGACGAATGCGCTGGTGGTGGAGATGTGCCAGGAGCGGAAGACGATGCAGGTGTCCGCGATCTGCGTGTTCCAGAGCATGTTCATCGAACACCTGGGCCCCTCGGGCATGGGCATGTCGTGCCCGCCATGGTCGCCGTGGTCGCCGTGGTTCATCTTGGGTATGGTCTTGGTGTGGGGTATGACCTTGAAGGAGAGACTAGGAAGAGAGAAGAGATAAGCCCTAAGTAGCAGGCGGGGACGCTGCGGAGCGGCAGAGGAGGCAGGGCGTGCGAGGACCGGTCCCCGTAAGTGGTGAGGAGGCGTAGATGAGGAAGCGCCCAATGTAGCGTATTTCGGCAAAGCCCGACGACGCGTACGCCTGCAAGGCGGGACGCGTCAACTTCCCGCTACGCTCAGCTCGTTCTTGCACTCCATCCTCGTCCTCGTCCTTCATCCACCCGTTCCTCCCCATGGTATGTCATGCGATTGGTTTCGATGTGCTATATGCTGACCGTACACCAACAGGCCAGACGTTACGATAGTGCGTGTGCATATACGGACCTAACGACTCAACCTCATGCTCGTGTTACACGTTAGGCCGCACCACTATCTTCTCGCCCGAAGGTGTGCTGCATTATTACACGAGTTATTCACTATTTTACTGATGTCTTGTGCTTGTAGGGCGTTTGTACCAAAGTGAGCACAACGTGTATCTCAGCTAGATCGCGTCTGAATGCCGGGTGCTAGTCGAGTATGCGATGGAAGCTATCTCACATGCCGGAACTGTCCTTGGTGTCCTCTCCAAAGACGGCGTCGTCCTCGCGGCGGAAAAGAAGGTCACGGGAAAGCTGCTTGATATGTCCATCGCGAAGGAGGGCGGATACGGCGGGAGTGGCGAGAAGATCTTCCTTTTGAATTCGTGCGTAATCGCTTTTTCCCTCTCGGTGCGCGCAATTCATTCCCGATCCATACAGGAATGTTATTGCTGGTGTTGCCGGAATCTCTGCAGACGCGAACTCGCTCGTGAATTACGCGCGACAAGCATCACAAAGACACCTCTTCATGTATAACGAAGACATCCCCGTAGAATCTCTCGCACAACGGCTATGCGATCTCAAGCAAGGCTACACGCAGTATGGAGGTGCGCCCGTCATCCTAGTCCCTCTTGTCTCGCCTTTAATCGTGCCCTTTTTGCTGTTGCTTAACCATTCCTCCAGGTCTCCGGCCATTCGGTGTTTCGCTGCTGTATGCTGGCTACGACCCACATTACGAGTTCCAGCTCTACCACTCCGATCCGTCGGGCAACTACTCCGGTTGGAAGGCGACATGTATCGGCGCGAACAACGGCACGGCGACGTCCCTGCTCAAGCAAGAATATAAGGAGGACATCTCGGTCGAAGCCGCGATCGAGCTCGTGCTCAGGACAATGAGCAAGACGATGGACAGCACAACGCTCGGTAGCGAAAAGTGTATGTCCCCTTCCTCTCCTCTCGCCTTCTCATCCGACCTCCGATCGGGGCGGATGTGGAGAGCATCTAGTGTGGACGCTGACACTGACGTGTGGCTGGACGTGGACAGTGGAGTTCGCGACACTCACCCTCGACGCTAACAAGAAGCCCAAGGCGAAGATCTACAAGCCGTCCGAGATCGACGCGCTCCTGCAGAAGCACGGGCTGGGGAAGAAGGATGAGGACACGGAGATGTCGTCGGCATGATCGTGATCGTAATCGGGGTAGCTCACTCACCTTGTAGGATTGTTTTGTTTAACGCGGACCTGCTACTATGCAATGTACAATGTCACAACCGCGACTCCGTATTTGCGCTCAGGAATCACAAGCTCTGATTACTGGTAAGCAAAAGGATTCCATGAGCCCGAGCCAAGATGGCGATTCCAGGGTCAGGATGGTCACCGGTATCAACCCACTTACCTACAGCAGCATGGCCCACTCGCGTTGCTACATATCGCCATATGCAGGAACTTGCATGTTCTTCGCGGACTCTCTCCCGTCCCGCCCGTTCCCTTCGGCGGCCCCGCAGATCCCCTTAAACCGTACAAAACGTATAAATACCCTTAACGACAACGCGTTTCCACTACGAAGCCCGCCCGACTAACCCGCCGCCCCTGCGAGCTAGAACATCAATGTGCATTTTATCGCCGCCCAAGCGTCGCCTCCCCTCAGGCTAAGATGCGTGTGGCCCTCGGTGATGTCAAGTGTCCCATAACCAATTCACTTGGCCCTGCGACATTTGACTTGGGCGTATCCCAAATGCGTGCATGCTGCACCCAGCCTCCCAACGCCGCGCGCCGTTTGGCAACGAATATGCGGTCTGGGTTGGGGCCCCTGTCCGGAGGTCACATCGGTGCGGGCCCGGTGACTGGAGCACATACGTAACCACCAGACAAATACAGGACGGACGATGGTCCTGAGGTATGGCCTCAGTCCGCCATGCGGCGACGAAGCGTATTGTGCGTCTCCCGCTCGGTCTTTATAACTTTACTGTACTACTGTCTTCTACAGTTTATAGGGGTATTTGTCTTGTAGTGTTGGGAACGTATCGGGGCCGTTTGACGTGTACAAATGCTGGCTGCTCAGGGCAAGTGCTCCTTACCCCATGCTGCGCCCTAGGAACGGGCGTTCTTCTAGGTATCCTGGTGCTTGCGGAGAAGCAGGGGACACACTGCGGATATCTGGACACGCGAAGGCACTTGGTTTGTGGTTGTTAAAAATAGAGTGTGAGATGCACCATGTATAGATAGAGGCAAATGCTGGATTGCCGCCGCAGAATAACGAGCCTCGAGGACCGGAACTCGATACGGCCGCAGGCTTTTGTTACGAACCCCGAGCCAACTTGAATCTGGGTTTCCGGATAACCATATGCATGTGCTCCTAATCACACCGTATGTGTCGTCCATAGGGGCTTGCCCGAGGCTTGCCACGATGCGATTGCCGGTCGCGAAGTAGAAAGTCAAATGTACGAGTGCCGAAGGCTGCTAGACCACGCCTTGCAAGTGCTTTGCATGGTAGACCTTCATGGCGATCTCGCTTTAAATCCGCGGCAGCCTGTGCAAGGGGTGACGGACTCCGGGAGGTTTCCGCCGGAACTGGCGCTGCAGGTTGACCGCGGGAACGAAATGAAACAGAGATGGCGTCTGGAGCTCCGCAAGGTCCCGTTCATGTTGTCAAGAACGCAAGGGATTCACGGCCTGCGACATAGCCACGGGTTTAACAGGGGCATCGGCGGTACAAGTGGGAGGCACGGGTTGTTTTGATTGTACAAGTAGCATTGACAGCCACTATGCAGTACAAGGCACAAACAACATTTAGCGATATCACCGCGGACAAACCACACAAATAACAATGACAGCCCATTTGACGAGAATATGTTTGTGCTTGCGCCGAAGACACGCAAGTCGTAGGAAGAACCGACCGCGCGTAGTGTTTGGTTGATTTGGATGGGGCGAAGCGCCGGAGAACCAGCGCGAGAGGTTTTGGCTCGCGCGGGGGGGCACGCCGCTTAGTCGCGCATCTCGTCGTCCTTAGCGACAAAGGACTCCTCGTGCTCGTCGTCGTCTGCGACCTCCTCGGGCTTGAGTCCGGCCTTGGCGAGGGCCTCGGCAGAGGAGTAGTCGACGCGAACGCCGCGCGTGCGACGGCCTCCGGTGTTGATGATCGCGGTCGTGTCAATCTCCTCGTAATCGTCCTCCTGCATGGTATAGGACGCGTGAAATGCAAACGAATGCACGTCAGGTTGTGGGCGGGAAGAGTGTGCGGAGACTCGTCGCGGGCGCGGAGACGCACCTCAGCCATTTCCTCGTCGCCGTCTTCGTCCTCCTCTTCATCCTCGTCATCGTCTTCCTCATCCTCGTCCATGACCTCGTCCTGAACCAGTTTACCCTTGCCTTTGTCGGTGGGTGGCGAGGTAGGCGCGGGGTGACCGCCATTGGCAGCAGAGGCTCTAGATGACGGTTGCCGTTGAAAGACACGCGGAAACCACGGGGTAAAACCTATACGTACGAGAAGCTAGTCGCGTCAGTGGACATTATTATGCGGTATTTGAAGAAGAAGATGCGCGCAATGGCGTGGTGGTGCAGGAGGACAGGCGGTCGCGGTGCGGCAGGTGATGGAATGCGATCAACAAGTGCAAGACGCGTCGCGACGCGTCGGCTCCCCCAGTTATTTGCTCTTGTTTGCAGGAGCCAAATATTGCCCCTAGCGGCGCCGGTGTCCCCGGAAATTAAGTCCACCGGGGCCCGGACGAACCATGTTTGGCACCGGAGTCCGTACTTTGCGGAGCATCGTAGGAATTAATCGTCCTAATTTGTGCTGGTCGAATATGAGGGTTTTAACCGCAACCGCATATGCGCTCCGCTCTCGCCGTCGAATTGTCGACGCCGGGAGCCTCGCTCGCGGTCACGGATTGCACTCCTACGTTTCAGCTAACCCCCAGAGCCTACCCTGGACTTGCGACGCGTTGGATAATTGTTTGAGGCGAATATGGAGACCCGATCGCGTCGTGAGACGAACTCTGCTGCCGCTGATCACCGTGCAAGGCGCTCGAAATATCGGCTTTTATTTTTAATGACGTCGGTCGCTGTCCTCGGTGCCTGGGGTGTATCACCGAGGACCCGCCACTAGACCTTTTAACGAAAGGCGGGGCCAAGACCGACGCGCCTGAAGGGGCGGCGGGGAAGGACGGTGGCGGCGCCAAGGCGGGGCGGTCGGAAGGGACCCCCATCGAGGCAAATTGGGCTGGGAGTGGGATTTCATTCTGAATAGAAAGGGGAGGAGACAGACGGGAGCATTGTAATAAGAGGGTGGATGTGGTGATGGCGAGATGGAGGGATCTGAGGGGCGCCATGTGCGCGCGGGGACGGAGCCTGAGGGCGTTGGATTGAAGGCGGAGGGGACGAGCGCCGTCTGTTTGCTCGCTACACCCACGGTCGGCGCCCAGTGCTGGTGCGGATCGTCTTCCTGGCCTCTCTCTGCCCGGCGTCGTCCCAGCCTCGATGAGCTGCCACCGCCTGAGCTCGGGCCAACAGACCATAACCCCCTTCCTCCTCGCCTCTCCCACCGACGCCCGCCCAGACGACTCCCATCGTCCGCCCGATCAGCCCGCCCCGGGCTCGACGACGTCCCCGACACAGGAATCGCGTCCGCGTTCAGAGCCGTCCCCCGATTTGTCACGCTCCTCCTCTGCTCGTAGCGCCAGGCGGTCTTCGTCTTTCCTTCCCTCCTTCCGTCTCTCTGGCTTCTCCTCCGACCGCGACCGCGACCGCGACCGCCGCGACACTGACCGTCGCCCCGGTGACATGCGCTCCTCCCGCTCGGGCAAGGACCCCCAGCCAAAGCCAAAGCCAAAGCCCCTCCTCGTCCTCAAGCTCTCTGGCTCCTCCTTTCTCGACACCATCATCAGAGACGACAAGACCAAGGACCCTCTCTATATCCTCGAGACCTCTGGCGAGAACACTTCCATCTACCGTCTCGACCATATCCGCGACGAGCCCATCAAGGCCGCCACCGTACAGTTTCCTGTACATCCAGTCCGCGTAAAGGGCAAGTCAGGGCGATCCGTCCAGTTTGGAAACGGTAGTTGGAGGGAAGCCGAGGACGTTCTCAAGAATGGACCTCTTGGCAACACTGCGTACGCCGATCGAACCCTGCCTTTACTCGCTTCTTTGTTAATCCTTGCCCTCCAACAGAATACGCAAGTTCAACCTACCCCACTATCCCAATAGTCTGAAGTGGAAGCTCATCCCCGGTAACTGTTTCTGTGTACGTGCGCCTCCTCCACGCGTCATTAGCGTCTCCTGCTGACATGCCCCCCTCCTCACCTCACGTCGGAATACGTATTCAGTGTGTAACGAACGCCATAAAAGGTCCAGTCGCTGTCCTCGATGCTGCCACGCTTAGTGCCCCGCCACGACTAAAAATCTACGACTCGCTTATCGACAAGGAAACGGCACGCTCCCAAGACAATTACAAGGGCATTCCCACCATTCTCCTCGACTACCTCATCACGACTGCCCTGCTTCTCGTCACAGATGTTCAGGAGTGGCTCGATCGGCCCAGGGAAGGCGTACGCATTCCCGGCGGTAATTCGTACACAGTGCAACGCTGGCTCGCGCTCATACACCACAGACCCGCGCCTCCGGAACCCGACCATCCCACTGTCGACCTCAGCTTGACAGTTGCTTCGACTCCGCCACACTCTGCTACAATCCCGTCGCCAGGAGGCATATGGGAGACCCAGAGCGGAGTGACTTCGTTCTCAGGTTCGAATGGCTCGGGATCAGGTGCGTCATACCAGGGTGATCCATTTACGCCAACGACCCCCGCTACGCCAGCCACGCCCGCGACGTCCGCACACTCGTCTGCCTTTTCTCGCTCCATGGAAGATGTTCCTCCTGTTCCGCCAGTACCTGGCTCGTCGAGCTCGTCCCCCTTCGCGTTTAATAGCGAACCCTCTCAGGCCCGTGAACGACATAAATCGAACCCGCAAACGTCATCGCACTCTCCGAATTCCTCTACGTCTACGATGTCAGGGGCACGACATCCGCAAACCCTGTCTTTGCCTGCTAATGTCCAAGGAGAGTATTCTTGTCTGTCTCGGTCGGCGCCTGACTATGTCTCCGCCCCGGCTTCGCCGCTCCCTCTTACCTCCGCCGGGCCTTCCACACCTTCTTCGTCTTCCTTGGGCTCTCGGTTTGGACGGAGACAATTACCTACGCCGCCGGCACCACCACCGCCTAATTCTTTCGCACAACCATGGTTGTACCCGTCCAGTTCCTCGTCGTCCGCATCTGCTTCCACTCCGCTTCCTCCATCCCCATCCACGTCATCCTCAGCGCCGACGAGCGCGGGCGTACCTGCAGCGCGCGCGTCGGTTCGTGCTTCCATGCGAGGATCCCTGCGCACAGCAATACCGCCACCACCCCCTCCACCACAGGGTTCCATTCCCCTCCCTCCAAAACTCGCACAGGAGCACCAAGGGTACGCCGCACAGTTCAGCGGGCGGCCGCACACCGCACCGGAGCTCGAGGACGCGGGCAGGCGGAGACATTCTGCGAGCGAGTTCGGCAGGTACGTGCCCCCGATGGACGAGGACGTCCTCCCGGCGAGCATGCATCCGTACGCGCAGGCGTACACGTCACTGCGCGGGCGGGAGGCTGGCGAGCGCGACGACCTTGTGGGGCAGATGCGCGCGCTCAGCATGCCAGGTGCCGGCTTCGTATCATCAATTGCGCACGCGAATATGCACGCACGCGCACAGAGCCAGGCCGCGCCGGATTACGATAGGCACTCATTCGCGGACAGGCCTCCTCCCGTGCCGGTCCTCCCACCGCTGCCCGCACAAGGTGCAGCCGGCTCTGGGGGCATGCGCTCTCCCCAGGGGGGCGCCGGGCGCCGTGTGCTCACCGTGGTGAACGGTGACGCGAACTCGCTGCCTGCGGAAGACCCGGGGCGTGTGCTGCCCACCGACCGGCGAATACGGCAGCAGCAACAGCAGCAGCAGCGCGTGTCGTATGCGGAGAGCGTCTACGAGATGCCGCCCCCCGCGTATGACGCCATTGACTTCTCGGTCCCGCCGGTCCCACCGTTGCCTCGGCCGCACCCAGTACCATTACCCCAGGCGCGGCAACAGCAGCTGCAGGGCATGGCCCCGCTGCCACTCACCCCGTTGCATTCAGCGTTAATGGCGCCGACGCCGCTGCCCATGCCTCCGGTAGAGGCGGGCAGGGAGGGCATGCGTGGGTCGTAGGCCGCGCGCCCGTCCGTTAGAGTTCGGGGCCGGGAGGGTATGTTAATGCGTATGCGTATGTCATGCCGTCTGCTTAACCTTCATCGAAGCTTCATCTTTTGCTCCTGCTCCGCGGGTCGCGGGGGGGGGGCTGACCGTTCAGCTTACTGAGGG
>BACB01000071.1:0-180002 GCA_000338015.2 Ganoderma multipileum BCRC 37180 | reverse complement strand
CGCTCTTGGGGGGGGCTGCCAGCAAGGCGTCGCTTCCTCTTCTTTTTGGCTCTCCACGCTCTTTTAGACTCTCTGCTTTCCCATTCGTCGTTCCCGTTCGCACTCCAGCCTCGGCCACATTCATTGCCAATGCTGTCCGCCTACGCTCGTTTGTTGCATCATCGCGCACGTTCTCGTACCCCCCTCCCCCCCCTTGCATTCTTTTTTTCCCTGTTCTCCCACACATGCTTCCTCCCCGCAAGCATTACCCCATCCCATCCCGTCTCCGTTCCCGCATCACCGCATATCGTCATC
Organism: Ganoderma multipileum BCRC 37180; assembly: GCA_000338015.2. Lineage (NCBI taxonomy): Eukaryota > Fungi > Basidiomycota > Agaricomycetes > Polyporales > Polyporaceae > Ganoderma > Ganoderma multipileum. The sequence goes on along the minus strand of BACB01000071.1, from coordinate 179,708 downwards.
CGAAATCTGCACACATCTGTCTTTTTACTGCTGCAATATTCTACTGAATCGGCCGCAACATCCCCGACTTCCGACCCCATACATATGCATATGCTCTTCTTTCCCCTCGGTTTCTACGTCTTTCTTTCTTTGCGTGGGATCTTGACGATCTTGGCTCTGGCTCCTCCGTGTATTGTACGCTACAGCCCGTTCTACTCCAAGCTACTGCTCAATCCCCGCCATATAATGCTGCTTTATCATCTTCACTCTTCCCCCTGCTCCCGCCCCCCAATTGTAATCCCCCCATGTTCCGCTCCATCTCGAACACAGGCACGTCTACTACTCCCCGCCCTGCCGGTCGCTGGTCACCCCGCGCTAGCCAGCAAGACTACCAACTCAGACTCAGAACTGCCTCTGCATGCATATCGTACTCGCGCCGGACCGTCGTAACTCGTAATACGCGCACGCATACCCCCACGCATCAATCAATATATCCGGTGGCTTCTCCCGCCGTGCTTCTCCCCGGACTCGCCTTGCCCTTCCCACCGGCCCCGCCAGCTGCCCCTGGCATCGCTCCTGTGTCGCCGACTCGCCGTACGACCCGAGTCATCGCCCTACAATGCCCAAGGGACGCCGCCTGTCGGCGTCCGGTGCCTAGGTTCCCAGGCGCGATGCCATCGACGGCCCATCGTAGATATTGCAATACGGAAGTCATTTCCCCTGTTGCGAGCTTTCATCTATCGGCCCTCGCAGGTCTAACTGGGTGGTGCTGTAGTCGTCGTTCGGCGTACTACGACGGTAGATGCAGACGGGGCCAGTCTCGGGATCCCGTAACCTCGCATTCATTCGACGCTTCTTGCGACTTGTCCCCCCCTTCTCCTTCTCAGCTGCAGCTGCTTCTCCTTGCATGCCGGGCGACAGGCTCGGGGTGCCTGACGTCCTTACGTCTGTTTGGGCCGGTGCACCGTTTCGTGGCCCAGTTCGCCGTTCCCATCCCATGCCCGCATCCTTGGCTTCTTTTTGTTCGTTGCCTCGCCCCGCTGTCCTTCTGTTCCCATCGTTGCAACGTTTTTCAGATCTTCTCCCCCCCACCCTGTCGTCTCTTACTATTAGCTTAAAATCCGGTGTCCAATCGCAATCACGCTTGACGGCTCCTGGCTCCATACAGTATACTCCGCTCCCGCTTCCAGATTCCTACCCCACACACCATCGCATATATCGCATATCGCATATCATAGTCTGACCACGTACGCGTTCGGGCCCGCTCGCTGCCGAGTCTGTCTATATATTGTACAGCTCTCTGTTTCTCTCCCTCCCCGCACTGACAGGCCAAGTTCTGTACCACTACGCACGCATCCTTAATTGTTCTCCCCCGCAATTCCCTTGGCACTTAATTGTCCCACCGCCACGTATCTCTCCGCTGGATATATACAAATAGGAATCCGAATATAACATCCATCATTATCCGTACACACACGCCAAGCGTCAGTGGAGACGACGTTCGTGGTATTCGACAGAAGTCGAGAAGGATGGCAGTGGCAAGTTGGACTGACGGCGGGAGCCCAGGAAGCCGCGGACCACGCGGTTCGCGGATGCCAACGGTGACGTGGGTGTGCTTTTGGCTTGCGCGCGCCAGCACATGACGGCGGCGCAATGCATCTTGAGGAAGGCCCAGCGCGGCAGGAGCAGCACGTATCTTCACGGAAGTCGGAGGGGAGGAAAGGCCGTAGGAGGCTGCGTGAAAACATGTGTCGCGTGCGCTCTCATGCGTCAGCGTAGACAAGGCAGCGATAGTTTGCTATCACGTTGACGTTGTGGCGTCGCCTCCATGTCAAGGCGACTGTGCGAATTCTGCAGCGGATGCCTTTTTTGATCCATTGGAGCTCTGCGAAAAAGGTGCGTGCTTTTTGAATTGGCCTGGAATTTGCACGAGGTTGTTAATACATTGCGAACAACGTGCGTTAACCGAGAGGGAGAGATCCGCATCGCTTCCTGTCTATCATAGATGGTTAATTAGCTTGCTACGTCAAGCCCAAGTGGGTCCTCATGAGTCCTCGGTTGATGTTGGGCTGATGTCGTCTAGAGGCGGAGTCCAGACAATCTCTACTCACCGCGGCTTTTCCGACGGCAGGCTCGGCCTGGACAGCTTGATCGAGGTTTTTAGCCTTGAGCCCGGACGGTCGGTTCTCTGTGTCTGCGCCGGTTGACGATCGTTTGCTTCGTGTGTTCACGATCGAGGGGCTCTGTCGCAGAAGGGTAGGTAGTTGACCCCGCGACATTTCACTTCGAGGCGGTGGCAGGAGGTCGACTATCGTGGTCAGCAGCGGGACTAGACGTCGACGTCAAGTCTATGGGGAGTGGATCCAGACATGATATGGTAGCATTTACCATAATCGCTGCAATATACGGTGCCTCACTTCAGCCAAGCGGAGTTCAATGTCGAAAAGTATGACATACGTTCGAAGAGCCATGTCAGCCAGCCCGTCCATTTGACTCCATGCAAGGCTCACATGTAACCATACCAGGTTGCGAGTGAATTGTGCAGAGTATCAGGATTCGACATAGCCAACGTCTGGCCAGAGTCTGGAAGCAACCGGTCAGCGCATTATTTTACCTGTATCCACCCACCGAGACATAGTGTGACGGCATAAACTATACAACCTTGTGCTGGTGGTGGTGGGTTCGTAGAATGAAAGCAAAGAGGTGTTGGCGCCCCACCAGGGAAGGAGCCGAGATCTGGCATCGGGCTTGGGAGCTTCTTCGCATCGAGTGTGCCCCTCGTTCGCAGACTCCAGCAGCTCTTCCAAAGCCGCCAGGATGACCAGGACTACTTATTGACCAGCGGACCGGAACATACTTGGTCGCACTCGCAAGATTCCAGCGTGAATGGTCGGTTCACGCGTTCCGGCACACCTGTCCGGCGGGCCGAGACTCGCCGGGACCTGTCCCTAAGGCGCAACGATGACCACCAGGACCGTAGCCCCGACGTTTTCCAGCAAAATGCTACCTAGAGCTCAATTTTCCGTAACTCCACCTTAGCCACGTTCACTGTTCACCCCACGTCACCCCGGACATGTCGCATGAGCAGGAACAGGGACTGTCGCCCGCAGGACCCAAAGCAAAGCGGAATCCGATCCTCATCGTGGTCATGGTACGTCCGAATCCATCTTCCATCCCACCCCCTCCAGACGTACATTCCCCCGAGCTCACCTACCGCGCGCACAGGGCGTAGCGGGCACGGGCAAGACCACGATCGCGCTCGCGCTCCAGGCGCGCCTCAGCATGCCCTACATCGAGGGCGACGCGCTCCATCCGCCCGAAAACATCGCCAAGATGTCCGCAGGCATCCCGCTCACCGACGCCGACCGCGAGCCGTGGCTCGCGCTCATCCGCACCACCGCCGAGCGCACTGCCGCCGCCCACCCCGACGCCCCAGGCGTGCTTGCGACATGCTCTGCGCTGCGGGCGTACTACCGCGACATCCTCCGCGGGATACGTCGACCGTCCGGCCCCCCGGTTCCTTCTGCAGAGCCAGACGGGGATGGGAATATTAATGGGGATGGGGTGCGAGACGCGGAGAAGGAGGGCTTGGGGGGCAGCCTCCCGGCGTACTTTGTGTACATCAAAGGCGAGCACGCGGTCATCTGGGAGCGCATCTCCGCGCGGGAGGGGCACTACATGAAGCCGGGCATGCTGGACAGCCAGATCGCGGCGCTGGAGAGCCCCGAGGGCGAGGAGGGCGTCGTGGTCGTCCCCCTGGAGGCGTCGACGGAGGAGCAGGCGGACATCGCTCTCCGGGAGCTGAACAAGCTGCTCCCTGAACCCCTCGAACCGTTATCCAAGGAGTAGGATCGTGTAGGGTGGGCTGCAGAGAACATGCTCTTAGAAGAATATACCTATAGACTTGTATAGACATGTATTTCTACCCCTCACACGACTCCTGGTTCTGCCACGGCATCCAGAGACACCGTGGCTGGCTCCGTCAAGCCATTCATCTGAAGCTTACACGACCTGACTTTCTGAGCCTGATCAGGACTGTATCTTGTGCACGTCCCACACGTGAGCAGCCACGTCCACACCTTACTCAGAACACACACTCAAGTTTTCCCAACACCAAACCGAAAGCGATTCCTTCCACGTCTGTGCTACGTACATGAGAGTGTAGGTACGTATGCGTATATAATCGCGACATCACAAACCGCACCCCCCGCCCGCCTCGCTCGCACTCGAGCGCTCACCGGCCACGAAGCACGCCATTCTGCAACCCAGAGGGGAGAACAACACACCGCGCAGGAGGGAGACTGCATCAAGCACGAGTCCGGAAGGACGCGAAGCAACAGAAAAAGGACGATGACGACAATGAAAAATGGGTGACGATGGTGGGGGGACACGAACAGACGGCCGTACGTAGGGATGTCTCTGGAGAACGGGAGAGAGAGGAGAGACCATACAGGAACGAGAGGAGATGGACGGGATATAATCTTGACAATAAATAGAGGAGGGAGACGCATATGGAAGACGACGAGCTGACCCTAGACGCATAACATAGAACGAAACCAGTCCGGACGCGGGGTATATGGATAACTCAGAACACGCTCACCGACGACATGGAACCCACAGGTGCGCTAGCCGCGCCCGCAAGGTCCCACCCGCTCAGCTCCAACTCAAGGGCCGAGGGGAAGTCGTCTTGGGGCGCGATGAGCGAACCCGCATCCAGCGGTGCTGCGTCTTGGGCGGCCACAGGGAGCATGGCCAACAGCTTCTGCATCTCGACCTCGCTCTCCCAGTCGATCTCCGGTAGTGTGGGCGGGGGCTGGGTCATCGGCGCCGCGGAGGGTGCCGGGGCCAGCTGAATTTCGTTGGAGAACGACTGGGATCGTGACCGGGAGGGCGCATCAGCAGGCAGAGGAGCCTGCGGCGACACAGGAGAAGGCGCGAGGATCTCTCGCAAGAGGTCGTCCATCGCGACTTCGTCCACGGCCGAGGGCGCGCCTTCACCGATCTGGATGGTCGGCGGATAGGTGGGTGTGGGGATGTTGAGCTCCAGCTGGAGGCGATTCGACGAGCATTCAGATCCACCCGCTGCAGGGACACCGATGATAAACGAGGGGCATCGGTGGTCGCCACCCGTGCTAGGTGGCGAGTGGAATCGAAGTCGTCGGAGTCGAAGAGAGTGCTGGAGCCGGAAGAGTGGTTTGATGGTGCGGGAGAGATGGGGAAGACAGGGGATGGGGGCACAAATACGGAGAACGTAGTTGTGGGAGGGTGACCAGACGTAACTGTTGCTGAGGGCGACGAGGAAGAGGATGATGATGAGGGGGCAGAGGGGACGTTGAGGGGAAGGCCAGAGGCGGCGAGGGCTTTCATGACGGCTTCCCACCCGGTCTCCAGGGTCTTGATTCTCTGCCGGAGCTCCTCGTTCTCTTGGTCTCGAGCCCTATCCTTCTCGCGCTCTTCGTGTTTCTGTTCGTGGGAATGTGACAATTGGGATGGACCCATGCCCGCACGGAGCTGACGGTTCTCCTCCTCGAGCTCCTGGACGCGGCGCTCGAGGTATGCGAACTGCGCCTTTCGGCGGTCGCGAGAGTTCTGTGCAGCGATACGGTTGCGGTGTGCGCGTGCCTCTCTGCGCTCCTCCGGGGTAACGTCAGAGCGGGCACGCTTGCGTGGAGGACCTGCCAAGTCCGAGGTGTGTGAGTCGGGGGACTGAGGCTCGGGGGATGGGGAGGCGGTGAGGTCCATGTCGGCGGGGCGTTTCATGAGTGGGTCGTGGTGATGAAATGAAGATGTGAGGGTACGTGTCTGAACAGAAAGAGAAGAGACGGGTCTTGTAGGAGAAGCAGACTGCTCGAAGGAGGTGCACGAGTACGTGGTGGTCGTTGAGAAAGCTGTGTGGACACGTAGCCGAACACGTATAACACCGCCCGCCTGTTGTCGGCTATTTACCATCTTTCCTCTTTCGGCATGCACGTGAATCCCTCCCTGCCTCCTCGAACCTCCACGTTCGCCCACATTCCACGCCGCCCTTCCACCTGACAGCTCCATTAGTTTTGCGCAGCAGCAGCATGGGTAAGAAGAACAAGGACCAGGAACCGGCTGCGAACTTGAACAGCGTCCAGAACAGAGACATCATCCAGCGCATAAACTTCCTCTACCAGGCCAGCACTTATATCAACTCTATCGCCCCACGGCCTGATGGCGAGGTCCAGCCGTCGCGCAGCGCAAAGAGGAGGAAAAATACGATAAGGCATCCGAAGGATGCCGCAGAGTTGTCCAGATGCTACGTCGGCGCGATGCGCATCATCGGTCAGAAGACTATGGTCAGGATGTAGGAAGATCTCTCCCTTACCGATGGCACCCACTTATCGTATTTCAGGGACCCAACACTGAAGCGGACACTATGCAAGCAGTGTGATACTGTACTACTCCCAGGATCCACCGCTACTGTCCGTATCAAGAGTACGTCTTATCGGCCAATCTTACTTCCTACAACTCATAAATCTCCACAGCTTCGGGCAGCCATAGACACGTCGTCACATACACCTGCCTGACTTGTAACGCCAGTCGCCGCCTACCTGCGCCACCAGTCCTCGACGTCAACGTCAACGCGGCTGCGCCACAATCGGCTGGCCAATCCACGGCCGTGCCGCCCTCGGCGTCGACGGCAACACCTGGTATCCTCTCGAGTGCTCTTGCCGACATAATGGACGTTGATCCACCTGCAGGCTCTGCAGAACCCCGTCGGCAGAGAGGGAAAGGTCGCAATCGCAGACGGAGAGCCGTTCCTCGTGTTCCCCCTCTTTTCGAGCGGCCAGGTCACGTCGTATTCCGGGGAAACGAGCTGCTCCCAGAACACTCCAACTATTAGTATAATTAACCATCATGCATGGCCACTACGGTACAATCAACGCATTATCCATATCCAGTGCTGTGTGGTGTCCGTAACTCTACACATCGGCCAGTATCCTTACCAATATCTCCTTCACGCTCTTCCGCTCCCAACCCAGCCTCACACCCTCTGCAACCTCGCTCGCCGCCCGGGGCGGCACGGCGGGAAACATGACGCTCCCCAGTACCTCGTCATCAGGCCCATTACGCACCCGCACCCGGTGCGACACCACCCTCGGGAATATCCTCGCCACATCCTCTTCCGACACATCCCACACCTCCGGCCACGACCGCCGCATCGTCTGCTCCTGTGCGTCCGCAGGGTTGACCTCGGGCACGGGCCCAGGCTCGGCGGTCTGGCCCAGGAGCGCGTCGTACGGCGTCGGGCTCCACTGCGGGCCGTCTTCCTCAACGTGCACCCGCACGCTGAACTCCCCTGAACCCATCTCCTTCCCCCGCTCCTTGGACGCCCCGAACCCTCCCCCATAAACGCCGCCATTCCCATTCCCGTTCCCAAACACACTCTCTGCGCTCCGCCAAGGGGCAGACTCGCTCCCCCAGCTCCTCGCATCATGCCCATCCGCGCCCCGCTCCCCGTCTCTGTCCCTGTCGCGCTCGAGCCGCGCCTCGTGCTCGACGAGCGTCGCGCCGACCGTGTCTCCGCCGAGCACGCGGAACGCGCGGGCGAGCGCCTCCGCGTCCGCGTGCGCCCGCGCGCTCAACAGCGTCCCATCCAGCGCGGGGTGGTGCCGTGCCGCCGCGAAGAGGTCGAGTAGGTAGTGCTCGAGCGATGGGTGCAGCGCCGCGTAGGAGTCTGGAGGCGCGGGCGGACTGGAGGGTGCCCAGGAAAAGTCTTCCGTGGCGTTCACGGAGGGGTAGAAGATGGGGGCGGAGAGCGGGTAGGGGCGTGCGAGCGAGCGCAGGTGGCTAAGCTCGGCTGCTGGCAAGACGGGCGGCGCTTGCGGGGTGGGCGCGGGCAGGGGTACTGAGCGTCGCGCTGGGGATGGGTGGATTGGTACGGGCGCGGCGAAGTAGGAGTGGACGGGATGAGGGAGTGCTTGGAATGACGCGACTGGGGTGCCCCGCGGTGTTGGTGTGAGCGATGCTCGGTAAGCGAGGTAGCCTTGTCGGACGGACGATGACAATGCGATGTCTGTGCTCATGGAGAACTTATCGATCTGTCGACGCGGAGACATGTCAGTCGCGTATGCATGAGATATGGCTGGACCAAAGTGTCATTACCAGACCACGCAAGATCGCTGGCCGTTCATGGGGGTCCGCCTTGCAGACGTAGACCATCAAGAAGCCATCGGGCAGGTTCCATGTCCCTTCCTCCGCGTCGGGATCTTTGCCCGAAGGGTCGGTGTCGTCGTCGTAGCCATCGAAGACAATCCTCCTTTCGGCGAGCACACGCATCAGCGCCCGCTGCGACGGTGCAGTCGTGTGCTCCAGCCCAGACACGACCACCGCACGGGGCAAAACCGATACTGGGCCTCCAGACCTGACTCGTTCACTATCTGGGATGCTCTTTTGCGCCCGCAGGCTGTCGGGAGACGTTGTACCCGCTGCGATCGACTCGTCCGCCTCCGCAATGTCTTCAGCGCCGAGGGGCGAGAACAAGGACGACAGCGGGAGCGGGTCCGTCCTCAGCCGGTGAGACCCAGGTCGGCCTTTCGATGCGTTGGACCGGACGGTTGATCCTGGCGTGCGGTTTGCGAGAAGGGGCCGCCGGGACGATGCGAGGGATGATCCGTCAAAGAGCTTATCGTCTTCCTCCCCGTCCGTGCTCTCAGCGGGGAATGACGCAGAACGGTGGGGTGCGTGGCGGACGCTTCGTGGGGACTTTGCTGGACTTGTGAGCGGGACGGGGCCTGTCCGCGGTGTGCCTTCCATACCGGCTCGCGAGTGTGGACGCGGAGTGCTACTCCGATGCGAGGAGAAAGACGTGTGTGGAGTCCTGCGAAAGAAGAGTGACCTGAGGAATGTGTCGGGACGTTCGTCTAGTACACCAACTTGGGAAAAGGGGAGATGTTTTTGTCCGTGTCCTAGTCGGCTACCAGATGTCTTGTGGGCTTTGGCCTGGATCTTTTGTTTGTGCGTGGATATTCCGAGCACATGCTGCAGAGTCTACAAACAGAAGTGAGCACAGCGGTCCGACGCAGGGGATAGGGGAGTGATGAGATTATGGCACCATGACCAAAGCACGGACACATTCTGGCGTACTTTATTGCTCGAAGAGTTGAACGCAATAGTATCATTATAGCATTCCGTTCACAAGGCCGCCCTCGAGGAATATAAATTGGGGTGCGCATATACTCAACTTGTGCGTGCACAAGGCAGATCTCATGACCCACTGCGGGCAGCGGCGTGCAGAAAGGACTTCGTAATGGATGTGGCGGCAAGAAGTGCAAACATCCGGGTTACCCGGCAAGAAGGGGGTAGAGGCCCATGAACACAACGGACGGCCAACGCCTTCTGGTCACGCGAGACCTTTTCCAACGCGCACGAGCTCATCGCGCATATACGCAGGTTTACCATACGGCTTGGGATGAGTGATGTAAGGAACATCCGCTTACCAGCGCGACAATGTTCACCACCAACCCAACATCCTCTTCCTTCGTTCGAAGGATCAGGTGTAGTCCTGAGCGCGACCCATGATTGGGTTCCACCTTCACGCTACCGGAGGGACGAGGTTGGGCAATGAGACATATCAAAAGACTCTGAAGAACGACAGGGTCCAACGGGAGGTCCGGATGGGAGGCACGAACCCGCGAAAGGAGTCCAGGGAGATACTCTGATGTTCCAGGGGGTACGACGGTATCTGAAGCGGCGGCCGGTAGCATAGCAGGAACCTTCAGTAGTAGAGAAGAACCTGTCGTGACTTGACGATCGAGGAGTTCATCCGTCCAAGGTCCTAAGAGATCAACCCAACTATCTTGAGATAGAATCCGAAGATGAGTTCATAGACAGGTCGTCGTCGTGGCAGCAGCAGTCAGACTAGTCAGAAGTCAAGCAACAACCTCGGCCAGGCCCTCCAATGGTTGCGCTCTCCTGGCGCTCTCGTCCGAGTTGCCCCACATCAAGGACAAGCGCCCATCACTGGTCAACGGCGGACCGTCGGCAGCCGACGGTGTCAGGGCGCACTACGTCATATTTTCGCAAACTTCATCCCACCAAAAAGCGATGCCGTAAGACCAAATACTGTTGAGTAGTGCAACCATGGAGATCTCACTACCGTCCGGAGGCGATTACCAAGCTCAATTGAAACCAAGTCAGTTATGGAAGTAAGGAATATTACAGTTCTGTCTTCTATGGGCCATACTGATCGTATTGGGTTCAGGTACACGTAGCAAGCATTAAGCTTCCCTTGTACGGGACAATCCCTTGCCACCCTCCTTCCCTAGCAACGTTAAGAGCTTCCAATACATCCAAAACCCCCGAAAAGTGTCATTAGCATCCAACGTTCGTCAGAAAGTCGACATTTAAGGTTTCGCTGAGCAAGCTCCCGACTCGGGGTATACGTGCCCAACTGCATTTGACCGATGACGGCACAACCTTCTCAAGCACAGTGAATTAGAAGACTAGGATACAACATGCGAACTTACGCATAAATCGAACGTCGGTCGCGGTAAGCTCACGAAGTCGGGAGAGAGAGCGAGAATGTATGGCCCACCGAATCCCATCTAAATCTAGCTCGACTCGAAAGTTCCAAGCCGGCGATTCCACTTGTCGACAAGCCAACCATCGCATTCGTGCCTTTGCACCCAAACACCTAGCTCCGTTGGCTCCGCCGGAAAGGGGCATCTTCAGTCGCTGGCTAGTAGTCGCACCGATCGAGACCGGCCTTGGCGATCCCGTTCCTAACAGGCCGGGAGCACCGGCGCATGACCAACGAGAGTAGAAGTGGTGTGGCTAGAGTTCTCTTCGACTTCTATCGTGCTTGACTATCTCCCCAGGGATCGGCGAGGGGAGCCGGGAACCTGCCCTTCGGAAGAGTTAGGTGGATGTTATTTGCTACGGAATCCATGTAGCAATATTATTACCGTGGGGTAGGGGTGGGGAGGCCCATGGTGGACCGATAAACCTAGCGGGTGCAATGCAGCCATATAGATGTGAGAAAAATGGGGCAGAAAAGGCGAAAGTACGTAGAGATGCGAACAGCTCATACGGCACTGTACGCGTATTTTCGTTGATCAGTGTGGTCGGGGTGGGGAGGCAAGTGGGTTCGATGTCAGTGGCACTGATGGAGTGCTTTGATGGCCGCGCCCTCGTCGCGTCCTGCGGACGTCCGTTATTACTCGACAATGCTTCAAGACGGAGAGACTTACTATTGATTCCGGCCAGAACACTAAGCTGTGCACTGTAGCCGGAGCACTTCCTAGACGACTTCGATTATCAACTACCACACCTATCACCAAACAAACCATTCTAGCACGTATCTCACCAAGACAGTCGTAGTTCAGTCGCAGCTACGGTACCAATTGCGCGTAGAGCCGCCTTAACACACTCATCATTCCGCATCGTTGGGGCAACAGCCTATAGCTCGCCTACCTTGACGACGAAATGGCAATGACAGAGTCGGAGAGCCTTGAGGCGCGTCAAGAAGGAGGAGTCGGAACCCCATTTGACCACCGGTATCGTGACATCGAAGCACGGTACCTTGTCACATGCGGCCCGCGCACGTCGAGGTTTGGAGGCCCGACCCGCGGTTCTCAAAGATTTAGTGCGAACTCTACGTCGCTGTTTCCATCGCGAACCAGGCCCTGTGAGCAACCACCCAATGTGAGAAGACTATAGTACTTCATATCCGGGCACGGATGCTCCCCTCCCGGCACCAATCACGACGGTGCGGTCCTCGAAGTCGTTCTTGCCGCCCATAAAAGGCGTGCGGCTCCAGTGGCGTCTCTAAGATATTCCTAACAAGGGCGATCTGCCTCCTTAACGCAATGTTCGCATCATTGGGCTCCAGCGAGAGCGCTGAAATGTGCGGTAGTTTGGGAAAATGGCTCCCAGTAAGTGTCGGAGGAGTGATAGAAAGCCATCGATATGACGCCTCTCTGAAGACACACGAGCGTATCGCTCGGTATGGTTCGATCTTAGGTCGAAGCGCACCCTAATGGCGCTGTTGCTGTGCCTTGGGTCCGTCGGCACCTGTAGATCATACTGGCAGGTACCATGTGCGATTACGACAGAGTCACTTGGAACTGTTCGAAGAGGAGTTTCGGCCTTTCGGTGTGGACGAGAATGTGGACGATCACGGAGCCTATACATTCTGCACACAAAGCATCCTCATCTGTAAGCGTTCTTGGCAAACCGGAGTAGAAATTGGTGGGAACATATTATCGCTCCCGCGAGGCGTGTTTGCGACCAACAAAACTAATTCGTAATGTGCACGTTCATGGTGGCACCGGCGGGCATGACACGGGACTGGAGCGACGTGCGCGGAAATCTCGAAACGGAAGTAGGACCGACGGCACGGTCTTGAAATTTCTCGCAAGTTCTGCCGAAGGTTGCGCTCGAGAGGAGACAGTCTGGCCGATCGATGCAGCCACGCGTGACGACATTCGATGAAAGGCCAAGCTCAACCACTCACCGGCTAATCGACGAATCCCCCGATTTCATTATGGAGAGCTGTCAGGCGTGGGAGACACACCTGGTGGGTAGTCACCCGACGGCTTCCGAACTGCAACGAAAGGATAGACGTGTCAATTTTCTCAAGACGAACTGGAGCCTCACCTGGCGAGAGCATTTCCCCGTCGTAGCCGGGGACGGGATGTTGATCCACGAGGCTTTGAACGCCGTTGTGCCGTGTGAAGAGTCAGAAGACGGGAAAGAGACGCAACCATGAGGCCGCACAGGCACCCCAGAAGGGCCCGGAATACGGTCGCCCGTGATGCGCACCACGAGAGTTGCAGAACCGAGAAAGATGCCCAGCCTGAAGGTCATCACGTCCTGGTTTGTGACGTTATGTTGTCATGCTGTCGGTATGTCTGTATAGGACTGCGCTATGTTGTTGAGGTGCCTGTGAAGATGAGCGGCAATAGAGACCCAACATAAACGAATGTTGCCGTCGAGAGTTTGGCTTTTGGACCATTCAGAGTTCTGAAGATCCGTCGCGTTTTGTTTTCTCGTTCTCCGGGCCGGCTAGGCTACTGCGCTGATATGGCAAGATAGAGTCTGTGATCCGGAGTCGGAGGACGAGAGAGGGCCAAGAGGGGGTACTGTAAGTATAGGTAAGTATCTGCATGATCAAACAAAATCAAATAGATGACCTACACTGCCTTGAAGAATACAGTAATATTAAACGGCAGCGTGGCCCATGGAAGAAGATGGCGAAAAACTGATACCGGTCGTCCTCTGGCCAACGTTGCGTCTCTGTCACTGACGCGAGTGCCGACAATGAGCGAGAGGTCTGGATGTCGGGATGTCGGGATCTGGTGGGAGGCTTAGGCACGGCTGAGCTGGAGCGGCTTAAGAACATGGTGGTTGGAAGGGAATTCATGGGTTCATCGGCTCATGGCGACAGTCCCGCCGGTAGGATCTGAATCTGAACATCAGATATATCGGGGGGGGGGGGCGCAGTTTCCTCTGATCGGTATTGCCTAATTTGTCCCGGTGAGCGGAGGCCGCCGCCGCCGTCTGCAACGCCTCCCGAGTTAGACCTCTCCTATCGTCCAGCCCAGCTAACCCCAATACGCCTCACTCCGTCTCACCATTCTTTATCATATAACAACAAACAAGTGGAAAAGGAAAGTGAAAGGTATGGAACGCTTCCCGGGGGGAAAAGTCGTCCACAGAATAGCCAAGATGTCTTCTGCGTGGGACGGCATGTGTCTGGCGGGAGTATCACACATTCAATGGCTCACGTCGACATGACAATCGTTCTGCTCCTGGTTGATTGCAGACGCATACAGACGGCCCTCCCGCGTCCTCCAAATCAAGATTGAGGACGTACAGCCATTTCCGGCCCCCGCTCGCGCTTCCCCCATCTCCCCTGGCGCCTTACCAGCGACCCAAGGCCCGGTGACGCGCACCCCTCCACCTATATTTCCACTTCTCCCGCGCTCGGATTCTCTCCTTTCCCCTCCGTCGATGCTGGTCCCGCGCAGGCGACCCCGGGTCCTCCAGCTCCCCTTCTCTCGCTATCTCCTCCGCACACCTGGGTCCTCACCACGACCCACTCCTCGTTCCCATCTCCCGGTCGCGCCATCTCATCCTACTCTCCACGACTCTTCCTGTAATCTCGGCCACCTCGGATCTCTTCCTCAGTCCTGCTGTCTAACGATTCGCAAGCATCTTTTACGCACACCGGACCTTTTATTCATTCTACATGCATGGCCGATCCCGTCTTTTCCCTCACGATCGACGACACCTCCCCGCTTGTACTCTACTCTCCGTTCCCGGACACATTCGGCCAGCCACAGACCGGGCAAGGTTGGAACCCGTACTACACAGACTCAGGCTTCGCGTCGATCGACTCCGGTGCTGGCTCTCCCATCTCCTCTGCGATAGGCAACGGAACCAGCCTGCACATCACGGCCGCAGACGGCGCCGCGCTGCAAATAACATGGAACGGTGCGTGTCTATGCGTGCGCTCTCTCGCTCATTGCCACTGCGTCTCGTCCCACCGTCCCTTTCTCCAATGCTGTGTGCGAGCGCGTTTCATCGTCGCCGTGACTGCCGCCCTCTCGTGCGCCCCAGTGCCAGCGCGTCCCTGCGACGGGAACGAGGCAGGTTATCATAAGCGGCGGATGGACACGATGATGCGAATGCCGCTCGGCGTTCGCGGGCTGGCGGACGATGATCTGCTCGTCACGCGAGGGCCATATATCCTCAGAAGCGGGATTGCAGCCCCGCGTCGCGTTCTTCCGCGCATTTCCATAGAATGTCGGGAGAGGGACAAGCGAGCGGCCTGGATCGCATTCGGAGCGTGCGTTCCCAGCGCCTGCACCCTCGGTCACGGCGCTGATTCGCCCCGCGGTGGTTCTGCCCTGCGCTTGATAGCGCATCGTCGATGGATGTATGGGGATCCATATGTTTGCGGCCAGATCGCTGTTCCCCCGGTGCGCTTCTTTGACCAGCGGGTTGCCATCGTTCGACGTGCGCGTGAGATGCTGGGGTGCTGGGCAGACGGAGAGAGGCAAATCTGATGACTTGACTTGTGATCGTGGATCCTTGCCGTTCGTCACTGTGCGCTTGACAGAATATGTTCGTCACCCGCTGCGCAAACACCTAGGATTTGCTATACTGAAGGAGGTTAAAACATCCGGAGCAATTGCTGCCCTTGGGTGACACTGCCGTGGTACATGATCCGTGTCGATTGGTAGCGACCGGAGTCCTCAGTCAAGACAGCACCCTTATGTTTGACAATGGGTCGCCGTGACCCGGTCTCATTCGGAGTCCGTACGGTCGGGTTTAGCGGGTTTAGCCCTGTTCCAGAATATGTGTGGCTATGAAGGCTAGCTCGAATATGTTCTCGACAGGTTTCAGTTCCTTCACCTTCCCCTATCACGTTTCTATGAACGAAGTCACTCCGGGTACCCCTCTCCGGCACAGGATGATGGCTGCGACTCGTATAACTATACAACGGGGGAACATCCAAGGGGGCTACCCTTCAAACTAACTCCTTCTCGGTGGTGGCTCGGTGGTCATGGTAAAGCACGGTACTGACTATATTTTTGTTCGCGTCACAGGCACCGACATCACGCTCTACGGAACACTTGTACCAATATCGAACGATCAGTCCGACGCCACGTACAGCGTCAGTCTCGACGGCACCGCTACGACCAACTTTCTCTCCTCGATAACCACGTCTTCGACGGTCCTGAATGCAGATACCGACTTACTCGCGTCATTCAAGGGTCTTCAAGACGGTCGTCATACGCTTCAGCTGACGTTTCACAATCCCGATGGAACCGCGACCGCCGGAAATTCGACGAGCGGCCTCGTCTTCGACCGGGCCGTCGTAGAAATCGGCGCAGGAACGCCAAAGTAGGTGTCGGGGTCATTTACGTCACTTTGCCTTGCTTCCTTCCACACGAGAACGGGCGAGGTTGTTTCTTCCCTAGGACCGCCCCTTCTAAAGTCCCCCCGCCGCCTTTTGCTTCGAACCCCATTCAATGTCCCTCGTCCCCTGCTTCAATACAATGTTGCGTAGATACGTCCTCTCTGATTGAGGCTTCGCCGCCCTCCTCCCTGTTCTTATCTCATTTTGGCCGCTTCGGGACCCTTCTTTGTCATCCCGAAGAGTTTCATTTTGCTCCGCACCTTCCAGATCCGTTCTGTACGCGTACTAACGCAGCTTCTTCAGTGCGAGTCCGACCCCGAGCTCTTCCCTGACGAGCACGGCCGCCTCGCCCCCGACGCCTTCCACGACTGCGGTCACGGCCGCCCTCCCGGACAACGAGACTGCGTTTCACGGCCAATGGGATTTTGTGACCAACCTGCTGCCAGGGTCGAGCGCGACGTTTCATACAAGTACGAACGTCGGGGATAGGGCGACCCTGATGTTCAACGGTGAGTCAATCTTTCCTAGAAAATTGGTTACGGTGCCCAAACCCGGAATAAAATCAGCCTGAAAGTGGCTGTTGTGAAGTCGTGCACTGCATCGAGCTTGGCGACTTGGAGTCTGTGATGGGAGGACGGGGCACGATGATGCCAGAGAGGACCGGGTGCGCAGCGACCTGCGTATAGGGGAGAGACCCTGGCGAGAAACCGGGTGATGGCGATGTTGGAGCGGGACTGATGGGGGCGCCGATTCCGAGGCAGGGAGTTTGAGGCGCTGGCGCCTATTCCCACGTCAGGCAAAGTGCGCTTCTGGGACGGTGGTACTCCGACTCGAGGCCTGTCCAAGTCCGTGCTTCCGTACAAAACGCCTCGCCCGGAAGATGGGCTGAGATCCATATACTAATAGCCCTCTCCTCGGCTCGCCGCACGCCCCAACGCTTCCCCACTGTCCTTTCTTGTCTCGTTTTCCCCTCCGCTTCACCTTCACAACCGTCCCTCCTTGCCTTTCTGCGCGCTAACGCCCTTCAATCCTTCCCTCCAGGCTCCGCCGTCGGTCTCACTGGCCTCACCACCCCAGATTCGGGCGCGTTTAACGTCTCGCTGGACAGCGGAGTGCCCGTAACGGTTTCCGGGCGCGCATCTTTCACTTCTTCAGAGCCCACGCTCTTGTTCTTCCGCACAGGGCTCGATCCGTCCGTCATGCACGCCATCGAGGTCCTCAACGCCGGTCCGACGGGTGCGGGGAACGGAGCGGGCTCGCTTCTCGTCCTCGGGGCGGTCAATGTCACGACGATCGAGCCAGCGTACGTCTTCTCTCGCTTCGCTCGTGATACCTTATCCGGATGCTTACTCCTGATCCGCCCCCGACACCATTCCTATCACTCATATTGCTTCCTTCCACGTCTCCCCATGCGTCATTCGTCGAATGCGCAAATCCGCGACCATCGGCACGCACTAAACGCGCACAATTTGCATTTATCACGTCGCTGATGCCGTACAGCGCGTCGCCCGCCGGTGCGGCCAAAGGGTCACGCTTGCCTCGAGGAGCGGTTGCGGCAATCGCCATCGGGGTGACGCTTGCAGTCGCTGCGCTTGCAGTCGCACTGTTCTTTTTCATCAGGCGGCGGCGACGCTCGAGCCGCCGCAAGCGGCAGATGCTCGTCAACCCTGAGATCAACCGCGTTCGCAACCTGGCGTTCTTGTTTCCGCACAAACGGCAGGCCGACCGCGACCAGCAGGAGAAGGGGCTCGAGAAGCTCGAGAGTGGCTACGGCGACAACGCGGTGTTGGACATCCGCAGCGCGACGCCCGAGGAGAAGGACGTCGACTCCGACGAGTCGGAGGCGGGCGAGGGCGAGGGTATTGGGGAGCGGCGGTTGTCTGCGGCCGAGAAGGGCAAGCAGCGTGCGACGCAGAGGAGCAACAACACGTCGAAGAACTCGGATGGGAGCTACTCCATCGAGCTGCCTGATTTGATGATCGCGCAGGTTCCGCGGGGATATCTCCCTGCTTCTGCGGTGCCCTCGACCCCCTCCCCTCCCAGGACGTTAATACCGTCGCCGACATCCCCGCGTAGTCCTGCACGTCCGAGAGGGCCTCGTGACCTCCCAGGACGTGACACCTCGACACGAGGCATCCTCCTGTCAAACCTGCCTCCTCACCCAGAAGTCCAAGTCACGGATGAGGGAGAGTTGACTGCTCCCACTCCTGCATACCTGCCGGAGGCGCGCATCTCGCCATTACGAGTGGAATTTGCCACCGACGTGCAGTCTCGGCCAGAAGGTCGTACAGAACGTACTATCAGCACCGGCGCGATATCCCTCCCACCATCACTCAAGCAGGCGTTGGCTCAGCAGCAGCCACCGATCATCCTGACTGAGCCGTCGGAACCACCGGAACCACCATCTCCCACTCGTACGAGCCGGCTGTATTCGTTCCTGGACTTCTCTTCGACCTCGAGTTCGTCGTCGCGCTCGCAGCGGCAGTCTGCATCCAACTCGACAGGGAAGTCGCGTAGCTCTTCGCGATCGAAACGAGGCAGCGAGCAAGAGCCTCCGCAGACGGTGGACTGGGCGTCACTTCCCCCCGATCGTCGCATATCGCTTGGTCTGTCGATGACCGTCGGCGCTGCGACAGCGTCACGACCCTCACTATCTCCGAACGTCTCCCTGCATCCCGTACCATTATCCCAATCGGCCCCTGCGCTCTCCATATCCACCGAACGACCACTGCCGTCACCTGATACTCCGGCGATCGAAGGGCCGGACCAGGACTTCCCTTACGACACGATCCAGCTTCCGTCCCCGACTGACTCTATTCCCTACACCGTTTCGGACATCCATTTCCGCCACTCGATGCGTTCGTCAGTGTCCATGCCCGCCGAGTCCCGCCGCACGTCCGCCTACAGGTGGAGCGGTTCTCACCGTCCGCCACATCCTCCTCTACCTAGCGCTGGGCCTGCGTCACCGACACGACCCTCGCACCGGCGAGGAGGATCCCAGTCGGGTTCACAGAGCGTGCCACCGTTGATCGTGCAACGACTCCTCGGACGGGCCACGGGCTCGAATCCCGCGTCGCCGTTCGGTAGCCCAATCGCGCCGCAATTTGGGAGCATGCAAGGGATGACCGCGGCCGCGCGTGCGACCGCTAGTCTTAGTCCGACGCCGCCCCGCGCGTCCTCTGGACCGCCCACCCCCACCGTCCAAGTGCCGAGTTCGCCTTCGCAGGCCGCACCGGGATCGTCGACAACAACCGTGTTTGGATTCCAGTTGGGCCGCCGTGGCGAGCGGTCATAGTCCTGCCTTTCATCTTCAGCTTGCCTTTTATTGGCTTTGGCACCGCCATTGTGTACATAACATCCACCCTCCTTACGACCTTGCTTTTTGACTTCGTGCACTGCCTGGTGCGGATATCACCTGCTTGCTTCGAGTTCAGTGCACAATGGAGTTGTTGTTTGCTGCGCCATTAACTTATCGTGACGTCCCTAATCGGCTCGCGTTCCTCGTTCCCCCTGGCACATATTGTCCCCCGGGCGGCGTCAGTCGGCAATGTTTGGTGGTTCGCGAGGCCGGCGCCGCCCGCTTACTTGCTTATCCTCTCTCCCCCACCGTCCTCCTTCCATCCCTCTGCTCTGCATGTCGTTGCTGTCGCCTTATGGACATCTGGACTTGTAGAACGCACTTGTTGTATATACCACCACACCCCCATCCCGGACCAGTGTTCTCTTCCGTACCGTTACGGAGTACCACCTGGCATCTCATGGTCACCACGCTTGCACTCGCTGCCACCGGCACCCACGGGCCCTCGTAAAGTACCGTACCTCCCATCTATCCCGACTTGTCGATCTTGGATTTGCATCTTCACTTCCACGATTCTCTCCTTCACGATCGTCTTCCTTCATTCATCTTCCACTTCAATTGTACATATAGGTCTTCTGCATTCACCAGATCCTTTACTTCATCACTACTGTACTTCTCATCGAATTTCTCCCCTTCCATTCTCATTGACATCACCCTGCATCGCATTGCCCGTACATTGCATTTCGCGTTTGTGTTGCATTACGGACTCACGCTTTCTCGCATCTGTTGTCTGTGCTGATCACTGTCCCCATCCCTCCTTCCCCGCACCTCTCCACATCCCTCCACCCTCGCTACCGAGCCCGAAGCCCCATCAGGAGGCCAAGGGCCAAGCATAGGTCGGGTGTTTGGGGGTGTGGAGCGTCCGCTGCCCTCGCGAGTACTTACTTTACGTACCTTACCTGAGATGCCTATTACCGTCGACGTCGGGTCAGACGGTGTGTGTACTATAGGTGATGTTGCCTCCTAGCTCGAATCGAGATCACTTGCTTTCATTATACGCTGCGAAGTTGTACATATCCCGGGTGTGCACGTCTGGTCATTCACATGCTCGGTCGATCTCGATAAATTGATTTCATTGTGGCACCTCGCTAGCAGTTCTTCCAACTGGTTGCACCGCGTCATTATACAAGTGAGTTACGCAACTCGATCTTAAGACTTCAGCTTCATATGCATGATCAGTTTACCGTCTAGTCAGGTGGTTTTCTGGTGGGTTCCCGAGTACGGTGTTTGACTCAGTGTTGTACATCTTGCAAGTAGTACTACATACTTGTCCTAGCTTTGCAATCGCGGAAGCACAGCCGTGTTGTCGTCGCCGTTGATTTCATTCCGTCTTGATACATCGTTATATCCAAAACCGACGAGATGATGGCGGCACTATCCCCAAACAAACTGACCGGCGGTCAGGCCGGTCAGGAGCCGCATCATCCTCTCCGCGCGCAGCAGCTTGAGTTGCTAGACCATCTTTTGGTCATCTCTTGGTCGTCTCGTCAAGAAATTGAGGACTCGATTTGGACTCGATCGAAACTGATCGAGACAGAACAGGACGTCAACGGCGCATGCTGACCGCGGAGTCGATCGCAAACGTCGAACGACGACACGGAGATTGTGGCTAGCTACAGCCGAAATGACTTGAGTCAGTGTACGGGGTGGATTAGTCTGACCAAGAGTTCATTAGTGATGAACCGATCCATATCGCGGGGGAGAGAAAGGGACAATGCGTCAAGTGAGAGTCGAATTCAACCCGAAAAGCCAGCAAGAGCCCAATATTCCAACTACTTGCGGCGCGGGCCTCCTCAGCTGAGGGCTTGGGTGAGATTGATGGATAAGCACTGTACCACGCTCTTGCCCCGTATCCCTCGGAAACGGATAAAGTCGTGTGATTTCAGTCTGTGTGGATTTGAAGAAAAGACTCGGTGAGCAAGAAAAGAAGTTTCAGAAGTGTGATGGAGACTAAGACGGAAAATGGACCATAATTATCCCCGACCACACTCACATACGTATACAAGACAGTAGACTCTGCAAGTAGTCATGCCCGTGGTGAAGTATGCTAGCAGCTGCCTATGGAGAACCGTGGACAACGCAGCTATATTCTCTTGCGCTGCGATCGATCAGTCAAGCTTCCACTTGAGTTACTGCGATCCTGCAACCAAAGAGACCAAGCCGTTCTTTCTCCAAGCTGGATGGACGAGGATGGTGTAGCCGTTCCTGGAGGCGGTCAGCCCGCCCCTGGTGATCTTGAATTTCCCTGACAAGAAGGGAGACAAACACTGAATGTATGAATGCTGGTTTGCAGCGCCGATCCTGTGGTTATCGCACTATTCGGAGCGCCCGTGCATCCAGTTGACAGACTTACATAATTTTCCACCTAATCTGTGTCGTCTTCTCGGCAGGCGAAAGCGGGACATGGAGAGAGTAAAGGCGGAACACGATCTCCTCGCAATAAGTTATCCAGCTGGTATACACATATAGAGGCATTTTGCATAGATCCTGGAATCGAAACATAGACGTCAGCACCGCAATCGAAGCGCGACGAGGAGCAACTGCGTTCTGTGCAACAACGCCACAGTCAGTACCCACGCACCTATCGATACACAGACCAGCAGCGAGGACGAAAATACACCAATATTGCGCCCCGGCATCCCGACCCTATTCGTCTAATTCGTCCAGAGGATCTAGTCCCGAGCATTCAATAATAGGCCTCGGCGCCCGCGTAAGATTTGCTCGAGGTGCCCTCGAGGTTGGCGGCGGTGGAGGTGGAGTCCGCCGCGCTGGATTGCGCCTCCAGGAGTTCGAGCTCCTCCGCCTGCCGGCGGACATACTCAACGGACCCAGGTCCGAATGCTGGCGTAGGCTTCGTGTACGGCTTGACGACAGCGGCGAGCAGCCCCGCGGGGATCATCGCCTGCAACTCCGATTGTGGCGGGACGGGCTGGAAACATATCTGCAATATGGGTCAACACCCGTCTGCAGCTAGATGCACGGAGAAGATCTATCGGGGGACTCACAGAGTCGTTCATTTTCTTGTACCCAACGAGGAACGTGCCGGTGCTGTCGAGCTCCTCCTGCACGTGGGCCTTCCTGCGCTCGCGGATCTCCTTCTCCCGCTCCCCGCTGATCATACCCCCCGACGCGTGCCCACTCTTCAGCTCCTCGAGCTCCTTCTTCGCCCAGACGAGGAATCCGACAGCGATGCCGCCCTTGCTCGTGCCCCCGTGCTCGCCCGCGTCGACGCCCAACCACTTCCGCGCGAGCGCGGCGTGCAGTGCGGCTTCGTCCGCGAGGTACCGCCGGAGCTCGGGCGCGACCTCCTCCCCAGTCTCATCGTCCCCGTTCGCGTTCGCGTCCCTGTCGCGCCCGAACGACATCTTGAGCTTCGGCTTCGTGGAGGCCCTGGACGCCCCAGGGGTCTTCACGAGCGAGCGCGCGGTGGAGTACAGGGCCGCGCACTCGAGGTGGAGCTTCGCGACGAGCGCGGGCGACGGGTGGGACTTGGGGAGCGGCGGCCCGGGCGTGAGCGTGCTCTCGAATGCGGCTTTAGAGAGGAGTTTGCGGATCGCGAGGTTCTGCGCGTCCGCGAGCGCCATCCTGCCAGAGCGGACAAAGGGAAAGCGATGCGAGTGGCGTTAGGGTCCAAGGGAGGGGAACGGAGGGGAGATTGGACGTACTTGCTGAGGCCGATGACGACTTCCCTGCTGATGTCTGGCGGGCGGGGACAGCTCATGCCGAGGGACGTCACCCGCGCGCGTTCCTTGTCCCATTCTGCTATGCATTCTTTGCCAATGAACTCGTATAGACCTGAGGCTTTGCAGAGGAGAGTGACCGCGAAAGCGAGTCGCTCATCTTTGGCCTTGCGCTCTGCGTCGGAGATTGCGCGTTCGGTTTCATAGCGGCCCAGGGAGTGAACCACCGCGCGGGCGAGATTTGAGATGGAGAAGGCACAGGTGAGGAGGGTGAAGATGAGTTCCGTGGAGAAAGTTGGAAGCGAAAGCCGGGGCGAGTTGTGGAAGAGGGTTGAGGACAGGGTGGTACGCCAACTGAAGACTTGTGCAATGCACTTGTTAAAGGGCAAGGGTGGACAAGATGGCGCGACGTACTTGGCTCAGCCTTTAGCGAAATCTCTCCGCTGTTAATACAGCTTAGTATACCGTATAATTTAGGTATGTAGTCGTCGAGAACCTGGGGGTGGAAGGGGGTAAATGAATCTGATCCCTGGGCATGCCCTTGGCACTACTCCTCCTGCTCATCTACACATTCGCGCCAAGCTTTCGCACGACATACCTCCATAAGGGGGCTTGACTACTGTACGCACCTTGACCAGCCTGAGGTAGTCCTTCTCGCCATTGTCCGTCCGTTTGCTCTCCTTGAGGGCAGCGCGGAGGTTAGCGCGGGCTTCCGTGGTATCGGCAATATCTGCGGTGTACGTCGCTGTCGAGTCAACGCACGCGTCCGCAAACGATATAGCCCCAGTTGTCGGGAGTTCATACAGATAGCTAGTCATTCTGAATGCCGTCCTGGAGGTAGTGGAAGATGTTGCTAGGAGCCAAGTTTGCACCGCCCACCCGAGGAAAGCCCAGACGACCCGCGGTCCGGTTCCCGGTGAGTGTCGTAGTTTTGAGTTGCCTGCGGCTCTCCAGGTTGGCCTGCAGGCTGCCACCGACCACTCACTTACTCTCCGCTTCGGTCTTGCGGTCGCTTGACTACATAGCTATCCATGCAACACATCGTGCCTACTTGCACTGGGTCCGAGTCCTGTGAGTATTCGTCCACAGGAAGGCCCTCCCACGACTACTCTCAATCGCCTCCACGGCAGCCACATTCCGTTCAGAGTATCCCATTCGACATTATCCATATCTTGCTCGACTATACATCCTCCAATGATCTTTTAAACCTCTGCCGCACCTGCAAAGCTCTCTATGGGCACTTTCAGAACGATTCCATCTGGAAGCATCTATGTGCCTCCTACGGCCTTCGAGATTTCGGCCACTTCGGCAACATTACCCCTCGGTCCATCTATACTTCGCTGCTCTACCCTTACGGAGGCCTATTGGGCCTATGGGCGGGGAACCATCCATTTACCGGGAGTATCATGGAATACAGGGTGTTTCCCGGTGACGAGCATGAGCAGGGAGGCATTATAGGCGAGGTTTGGCATTTTCCTCGGTCTGAAACCACCCCAGACGATGCCGCACCTCCCCACTACGCTCGGGTGCTGAAGATCAGCTTCGCTAGCATGCCAGCAGACTTCATAAATACGGACACAGATCCGTTAACTGGCAGTGCTACACCCCAAGTCCATGTCCTCTGCGACACCGACACACCCGCTCTCCGTCCCGACTCGGACTCCGTCCACGGGGTCGGCACTCCACATCTCTCCTCCCTCGCATTCATACCCCAGTCCCAAACCGTGCACCACCTCGAGTTCTACCGGCGGACGGTTGACCTCCCCGAGTTCCCGAAGCCCGACGCAGCGTGGTTCGACCCATCCCCATCGCGCCTCCCGCGCCTCCCCGCACACCCCGACGAGCCCGACGCCGACCAGCGCAGCATCATCAAGATCTTCCCCGCGCTGCAGCTCCCCAAGACCTGGGGCTCGCCCACCGCGTCCGCCGCGCACCCCGCCATCTCCATCCGCTGCCCGCACGCCCGCCGCTGTGCGTGCTACCCCGTACGCGTGCCCTCGTTGCCCTTCGCGGCCCTCGAGCCCGCGCATCCGCAGTACTTCCCGCTGCGGCAGCCGGGCCTTCCACTGCGGGAGGCGGAGGCGGACCCGCGCTCCACCGCGTGGACGCTCGACAGCCTGGCTGGGCTCTGGTACGGAGTGTACGGAGCGCATGGGACGGAGGTGCTGCACCTCGCACGCGGAGAGGCGCACTGGAAGGAGGGGATGTGCGCGACGAAGCTGACAGGCGACGTGAACGTGCCGCGCGGCGCAGTCAGCTGGGTGCTCGAGGAGACCGATGAGTACGGGGAGGAGCCGGCTGATTTCTGGGCAGAGCTGCGTGGAGGCGAGCGGCCGCCGCGCGTGCTGACTGGGAGGGGCCTCCTGGCTTCGAGAGGATTTGCGTGAGTCTGTCTGTACGCTTTTTTAATATGGGGGGATGCTGAACGTGGTTCCGCAGGGACTCGAGTGTTATAGGGATCATCGCCGCGGTCATAAGTGCAGACGAGATCCAGATCTTCTGGCCGCCGCTTCAAATCTTCCGCATGTACAGACGGTACAAGGGCCGTGGAGAGGAAAGGCACGACGGTCCTCAAGACGACTAACGGATAATGCCGTCATGTTGACCCGATATGCAGCATACAGGGCGCAAGGCCCGATCGTCGATGTACATATTCGATACATCTCGACATAATATGCACTACTACAAGCACAATGTAACTGTACCACCCGTACATCAAATCGAAACCCCCGAAGGTCCGCCGTCCAAAGAACTAGACTTGTCGCGACAATTACTTCTGCAAGGAACGTTAGCACACTGCAGCCTGATATGTACCAGACAAGCTTCAGTCCGAAAGGTATTCCAAAGAGCAATGCAGCAGCTTCTTCCTCAGCAACATATGCACCAACGCATGGCGGCCCAACAGGCTGCGACCCCTCATACTCGAGCGTTCATAGGATGTCCACGGAACCCCGCAGCGCTACGCACGATCGATCCGCCCGGCTTTGGACAGCGGGCCAGCGTGCTGTTGAGTCCCTTCGGCCACCCCGCCTCGGGCTGAGTGCCGTACACCGCGCGGAAGCTGGATGGCTGGCAGGGACACACACTGGCCAACTTAACCAGACCATGGGCGTGCATCGTGCGTCATGCTCCCTTGGCCGATCCCATACGAGCGACCGTGAGCGCCGACGAGGGTGCGCAATCGCTTCGCATGCGACCAAGAGGGGGGCTGCTCCATGTCCCTCTCCTGCTCGAAGCTGGGTGAACAAACACGCGCAGCCTCAAGGCTGAGCGATAAGGTAAACAGCCTGTTTCTCCGCGAGCTGGTCACGTCCCGGTAGCTGCGCGGCACGGGGTACGTCTTGCAGTGTCAAGACAGAAGTCTTGCCAGTAGACCTCGTCCACGGACAGAAGACGGCCCGAAAACATCGTGGCGCTCGCGAATGCGCAGGGCCAGATAGCCCACCCGACGGGCTCGTGCTTGCCAGATAACGCAAGCTCCGAGTCCGTGGTTACTCATCCTCACCAACAGAAGGCAGAAGGCTCTAGTAATCGTACCGACGTTCCAGCGCCCCCTGACTCATGGGTATGTATTGTCCCCCATCGATGAGGGTAAGTGGATGTCGCTTATGGCGTGCACGCCCGTAGCATTCTGTGGTCATTTAGATATCACCGTCGTTATCCTTTCAGTTTGTAAGCTGCATCCAGAACGCTCGGAGAGCATTCAACACGATGCTTAGCACTTCAGCAGACAGATGCTTCGAGTTGCCCCGTCTGCGAAGGATGATCCAGTTTCAATTGGAGCATCGAGACGAGTACCTTCTCCGTATCCGAGCGACA
This sequence comes from Ganoderma multipileum BCRC 37180, assembly GCA_000338015.2. Taxonomy (NCBI): domain Eukaryota; kingdom Fungi; phylum Basidiomycota; class Agaricomycetes; order Polyporales; family Polyporaceae; genus Ganoderma; species Ganoderma multipileum. Next base: position 152,977 of record BACB01000071.1, on the reverse strand, counting down.
ATTCGACAGGAGGTAGTAGAAAACTCACAACTGCAGTCTCGAACGGTCCTAGGAGCCACTTCCCGCGATAGAGTTCCCTGAAGGCCAGGATGCTAGATTCAAAAAAGAAAGTGCACAAGGCCTGCAAAGATGGTACGATTGTGCTTCGGGACGAGAGGTGTGACAGGGGTGGATGTGTTGGTGGTGGGAGGAAAGCAAGGAGCGCGGGGCCACAGTAGCGGGTGACATCAATCGCCACACATGGACATTCCAATGTCCCGAATAAGTAGGTTGGCTACCCAACGCCAGGCGGCACTTGGTTGCTTACTTTCAGGCTCGCTGAAATTGATGAGCGTCGCATATAAGGTGCATATTATACCATGGTAAGGGGTAAACTGTTTCCACGCTGGTGGTAGAACTAACTGAATGTGTATGGTCGCGGTCAGGGCCCAGCAGAAATTTGAAGAATCCGGGGTCATTTGGTAGCAAAACGTTTTCAGTCCAATGATCTCAGGCGTTTCGAAAGGACCTACACATAGGTCGAAGTCGTAGCCACCTGCTCAGATTACTCTACTCCTAGCGAAAGGTGAAGTATTAGGCAGTGGAACTTCACATCGGGCAACCTTTCTCAGGCCGCGTACTGGGCGCGCGGCGACTTGGGTGTGAGAACTGCGGTGGCATTGGAGCAAGAGATAGCGCATAGGCTCAAGGATTAACCTGAAACAATCCAATGGGGAAGAACCGGCCACTGTAAGCCATGGGGATGGAGTACGGCATGAGAGGCTGAAGAAGCTGCTATGCGACGGTGGGGCGTGGTCCGCGGTGTTCGATAGTGAAGAAATAACCAGGTTCGTCGAGAGTGAGCCAGGGTTTTGCAGACAGCCTCGCCTTCTGCGGAGACAGTGGCGTAAATAGTCTTGTGGCGGACCGGCTGGACGACTTGCGAATGCAAGCCGAAGCTATTCTGAAGTGCATGCACAGATGAGTACCCTTCACACTCTGTGTTCCGTGAGATACATTTCAAAAGGCGGTGGGTGAAAGGACTTCCCGTTGAGTATATCACCGGCGGATGTGGGAGAAAACCATGGACGGGTTGCCATAAAGTGCGGTAAAGGGTACAAGCAGCTGAAAAGCGTTCATGACGGTACCTCGTCTTACACACCCCTACGCACCTCTGCAACAAGTAGATGCGTAGACAGTCAACACGCATGTCTCCAGTAATATTGAGGAGAATTGAGAGCAGATAACTTCAAGTTCAATGGATTAGTGACGCTAATCGAACATTGAGAGGAGAAGATGGGTGTACGGCATCAAGAGGGACGGGCGGCTTCAGTTGCTAAGAGGGTGGCTGAGCATCACGTGCCCGGAACCGCCGAGGAACTTCATAGTTCTACGAGGTTGGATTCAAACTCCGCATATAGGCCTCTTCCCACCACTCGACCACTCAACTCCCCCGCAAGTATGGGCTGTAAGTCGTCGCTCCCGTCCTCTTCGCACTCCGGCGATGTTTCTGAGGCCATGCTGAACGCTCTGTCTAGCCAACAAACCTCGTGGATTGCAGGCCGCGCGCAAGTTGCGCACCGATCGCCGTGAAAATCGCTGGGTGAGTCTTTTCCTCCCATATCCTACAGCCCGTTGCCTCCCCCTCCTCCCTGTCTTGATATCGAGCACAACCTGATCATGCGATTTTTTGCCTTCACGGCGCATAGGCGGACAAGGCGTACAAGAAGCGCGCCCTCGGCAACATCTACAAGACCTCCCCCACTGGAGGCTCTTCCCACGCAAAGGGCATCGTGCTCGAGAAGGTCGGCGTCGAGGCCAAGCAGCCCAACTCCGCCATCCGCAAGTGCGTCCGTGTCCAGCTCATCAAAAACGGGAAGAAGGTCACTGCGTTCGTCCCGGTACGTCTCTTTTCCCAGTCCCTCTCCCTCTGCTCTATTGCTCGCTCGGGCCTAGAGCGCTCCCGGGCAGCCGGAGCTTTGCGGCGTGAGTAATTCGTGCGTCCAATCCTGATTGCGCCGTTTGCTGCAGAACGATGGTTGCCTCAACTTCGTCGACGAGAACGACGAGGTCCTGATCTCCGGTTTCGGTCGTCGGGGTAAGGCCAAGGGTGATATTCCCGGTGTCCGTTTCAAGATCGTCAAGGTCTCCGGTGTTGGTCTTCTGGCGCTCTGGAAGGAGAAGAAGGTACGCGACTTCTGTATCGCCTTACCGCTGATGTCGACGCTGATCGTTTCGTGTTATAGGAGAAGCCCAGGTCATAAGCGTGTCGCATACTTGCTGCGTCATTCGTTCATCTTGCATTCTTGAGCCATCAGGGCATATCATGTCTACCAATTACCATATCGTATGATCCAGAATGAGCCGTATGCACCATGCTGCGCATTTCACTCCCATATGCCGCGAATACAATTCAATTTAAAGGGCTGTCTCAAGCTTTGACATGCACAAGAGAATGTGTCAACTGACTGTATATGCAAGGAAAACACGAGAACACGTTTCATGTTGGAGGGGGACAACGCGCACACCGAATTGTTATTCGTACTGGGACGGTCTGAAGGGAAATGACGGGGGAGGATGGCATAGTAAGAGGCATATTCCGGACTATAATCAATGGATGTACTACTAACCGGGACCAGTTGCAAGGCGTGCAAAGCGACAGAATTATTCGATATACAATAATAAGAGTCAAACAACAAAGCAACTCGTCCGATGTCCACCGACGCTGAGCGTGGACGCAAGAAAGCGAAGAAGAGCCTTTCATCGAATGCAGCATGCGAAACATCGCGATCTCCACGCACATGCCTATTCCCGTCCCGTCCTCCAGCGAACGGGGCGAATATCGCTTAAGCCTCGAGGCGCGTGATGCTGGTGAGAGCAATAGGCTCAGAGCTTGACGGGTACCCCTTGACTCTCGAGATATCGCTTGAGGTCGGCCATAAGCTCCAGCTGCTCGGGGAGCGTCAGGCCGCTGACGATCGTCTGCAGCACCGAGCCGACGGTGACGTGGTTCTGGCGGATGAGGCTGCTGTAGTAGACGTAGGTGAAGACACCCATGAGGAACCTGTACAGAGATACGAATCGACGGACGAATCAGAATGGAGGCAGGCGAAGCAGAGGCGAGCAAAGGCGAAGATCACGTACTGGCAGTCCATACGATCAGTCATGCCGCCGTGTCCGGGGATGCTGTGGCCAAAGTCCTTGATATCGAAGGCACGCTTGAAGCCGGACGCGAAGAAGCCGCCGAACGGCGCGACGAGGGAGGCGAAGCACGCAAGGACCAGGAGGTGGAACTGGTACGGCGCGTACGGGATCGTGGTACGACTCCCAAGCTAGCAAGGAGGGAGATAAATCAGCAAGGGTTAACCTAAGGAGCGATGCTGCCATCTAACTCACGAGCGGTGCGAGGAACATGCGAAGTGGAAGGGGCATGTTCCAGTCATGCCACACGAACACAGGGTTGGGCGTGCAGTGCAGGTTACCACTCCAGGCGCTGACGCCGAGGTCGCCAACGGGGCAAATCATGTAGTCGAAGCGCATGAAGTATGTGCCCCAGAGGAGGCCGAAGACGAGCGTGCTGAAGAACGCGCCAATGAAACCCTCTACTGTCTTCTTGGGCGACAGTTTGATGAGAGGTGTGCGACCAACAGTGATGCCCCATACGTAGGCGAAGACGTCGTTGCAGATGACGAGGGAGGCGGGGACCCAGAACCAGATGAGACCCTCGAGGATGTTGTTCACAATGAAGTGACTGATGGCAAACGTGAGACGAATGGAACTACGACGGAATCCTGCGCGACGAACCTCGAGACGACGATGAGGAGCAACGTCATGTGGACCCAGCAGAACAGACCGAACTGTTGCTTGAGGTAACCACGCTTGAGGGACAACACGAAGCCGACGAAGCCGATCAAGTACAGCGTGAAGCTAACAAATCGGTGGTTCGTGGCGAACGGTGTCAGTTGCGCATTGGAAAACACAACATGCTATGACGATAAAGCGCCGTAAGCTCAGGGCATCAGCACGGTGGTGGAACATGACGAACCTTGAAGTAGTAAATGATGCTCTCGCCGTACAGGAAGTAATTCGTAACAGCGAAGAAGTACCAATTCAGCGTCTTGCTCCACGGGTCCCGGCCCCGAACGTTCTCTCCGCCGTCTTTGCGCTTCAACGAGAACAGCGCGGTGACTTCGCGGTACACCAACGTCTGACACAACATCACGAGGATGACCATGTACGCATGGCCCATGAGGAGGAGGGCTAATTTGACGAAACGGGTGAGCGCTGTGTTGCATTTGAACAGAGTGAACGGCGATCCACTCACTAATGAAACCCCCGATCATGATGAACGTCCAGAGCGTGCGGGTCAGGAAACTGGCCCTCTTCTTGACCTGCTCCTTCTCCTCGGCGGTGAGCTGCTTCTCCGGTGGGTTCTCGATGTCACTCCGTCGGGGTGGTGCAGGAGACTCCTTCTCTGACGAAGCGAAACTCGCCTGTGCAGGCTGCTTGGACTCGAGCGCGGACGCGGCTACAGGGCGGACGGGTGGTGAAGGGGCGGCAGGTGCAGGTGCAGATGTTTCTTTTGGAGGAGCTGGCGGTGCAGAACCGTTCACCTTTGGTAGCGAGCGGGCAGCACCGTTCACGGGCTTCGGTGCGACGACCTCCGCCTTCGCCTTCGCCTCCACCACCGGCTCCGGCTCTGGTGTGTTGTCCTCCTCCAGCGAGGCCTCCAGAGCATCCACGATCACCGGGGACGTCGCAACGGGTGGCGTCGAGTCTTCCGACCGTGCCGGGGTCTCGGACGGTGACGGATTGGCGGGCTGCTGCACATCACTGCTCGCAGTTCTCTGCGCTCTGGCAGCGGCGCGCGCCGCCTTCTCGAGCTGGCGTTTCTCTGCGCGGGCCAACGCCTTTTGCTTCTTGAGTGCGCTCTTGGACGGCTTGGCGGCGGACTCGGAGGCACTAAGGTCACCACATGTGAGCACGGACACGACCGAGGGCATGGAATGAACGGTGCGTCATACCTGTCGGGCTGCGATGTGGCGGCCTCGTCGGGGGTTTCCTCCTCGGTCTCCTCGCCAGACTCGACGCCGAGAGCCTCCCAGGCGGTTTTGGAGGTGAATGCTGCTCGTGTGGACATGGTGGAGGTGGTGGGATGAGGAGATGGAGCTTAGAGCCGGTGACAGTAGCACTCCTCGCGTTTACACGTGCTACGCGAAGTTTCCTTCCCCACTCAGGCGCCCGCGGGCCGAGGCAAACGTCAACACGTAGGGCATCTTTAGTTCCTTCGCAGGACGGCACACGACAAGAAGGGAATATGTGATACAGAACAACAACTATAGACACGGATTTCTGCGACAGAGACTTCTACAGATACTAAAAAGACATGTGTATGTGCGATGTGTATGGTTGGGATATGCGAGGGTCCAGAACAGTGTGGCGAGAGCGAGTCAATCAGTGGATCGTCCAGGGTAAATATGGAGTGAGTAGCCCATGTAATATGCGCATCCGAACGTGTGAGGGTAATAATGTAGGAATAACGTCAGAACTTCCAGTCCGTATCCACCTCCATTGCCCAGGGGACTACGCGAACGGGACCGGGTCAACTTCTTCGCCAAGTGGAGCAGCAAATCGGTATACGTACATTTCGTCATCAACGTCTTCGAGAACAGCTTCTCAACAGGCACGCCGTGCTCCTTGCACCACGCGACAGTGATCCTAAGCCGAAGTTAGCAAACGAGGCTACGAGACTTGACAACGTGGGTGAGGTACCTTGGGTCCAAGTAGTTGATTTTACTGGAGACGCACGACGAACCGTCAACACAAGTCCAACAACCTGCGACGGCAAAAGCGGCACTCACCTCGTGCCCAAAGCAACCTCCTTGCCGGCCTCCCTGTCCTCCATCTGGAGCTTGAACGTCTTGATCCTCTCATCTAGCTTGTCTATCGCCTCCTCTATCTTCTCCGTCGGCCGCTCCCGCTTGAGCGCGTGCTTCTCAGTCCTGCGCTCCTTCTTGAGCCGCTTGTACTCCGCCTCTATTTCCTTGAGCTTCTCCTTCAGCACAGACTCGTCCTGCTGTTCCTTGCCGTCCTCGGCCGCCTTCTCGTTGTCCTTCTGGAACTTCTTCTCCGCCTTCTCGAGTTCCTTCGCCTTCAGGTTGTCCTCGTGCACAGCAATGGCGTCGTCATCAAGGTCGGACTCGGGCTCCTTGTAACGCTTGTCCTTCTTGTACTTGGCGTCGATGGAGAAGAGGGCGTGGCGAAGCTTCATGCGCTCGTACTTCAAGCCACGCAACTAAGAGTCTCGTCGATGAGAAACTCGCCGGAACGAGATGATCGTACGGCACACGCACCTTATCTCGCATCTTGCCCATGGACTGCTCGTGCGTCTTGGGCACTGCACGTTGATGGTTACACAAGATGGCGACCATGCGGTTCGCGTGGTTGTATGCGTTGAGCTTCTCTTGTACCGTGCCCTTCTCGGGCGTACCACGGTCGAGGAGGTCTTGGAACGTCAACGACGCGTTGTATGTACGGAAGACCTTCGCGGTCAAGCCCTTCATGTACGACGCAAGATGGCGGTTCAGAGCACCGGTCTACCATTGATCCAATGCGACATCAACAACACGTTGCACAGCAAATGGATGGAACACAGACGCACGTTGACACGATCGAACAGCTCGTCCTCGGCGTTCTTGCCGTTCTTGAAGATCCGGATGTTCTTGTACACCTGCTCGTCGACCGCGACCTCGTTGTAGTAACGGATCGAATCTTTACCCAAGAAGTCGAACACGAGCTTGTTGGGAGGCTCGAGCGTGACGTGCTCGCAACGCAAGGAGCAACAGCCGACGGTATCCGCCTCGTCGTCGCCCTTCTCGTTACCAGCTCGAAGGGCGAGCTTGTCGATGAAGTACATGGCCGTTGCGCGCTGACGTTCACCCATGTTCTTGTTCTTCAAGGCGTCATTGTAGTCATTGCGAATCTGGTCGACATATTTCTGAAAACGAGAAAGAACATGTGTGTGAGCGATATGCAAGCGAACAAGCACACTTAACACACACCTTGAGTTCACGCGCCTTCTCGAACTTCGTCCAGTCGCTCTGGCCCTTGATGGAGCTACCGGCCGCCAAGAATACGTATTTATAGTTTCCATTGACGTTTTCGACCCAGTTTGCTAGCCAAGTGACCGTGTTGTCGTGGACGACCTCCTTCCAAGTTCCCGGAACGTTGGGGGTTGGGGTGGGAACACCCTTCCCAATGTTGATGGTGATATCCTCAGGGCGGACGCGAAGCTACGAACACCGAGGTTAGCAACGAGTCGCTTGAGGAGAACGAAAAGGGATTACCTTGAGAGCACCTTTCTTGGGATGGTCACCACGACCACGGAAAAGACCCGGAGGTTCGACACGGAAGTTGCCAACCTTTTCTTTGCGACCGTCGAGCGTACAGTGGGTATACGGAGCCTCGAGTGCGTCCTTCGCCGCCTTCGCCGTTTTCTTCTCTGCCGCAGTCATCGATTTCTTCTTGGCTTTCTCGGCCTCGAAGTAGTCGAACATTGGTCTAAAATCGCAGAGCTCGAACTTGGTAATCTTGACGCCGTTCTCCTGCTCGAGACCATGAATATATTGACACGACGACGTCGCATATAGCACGCACCGGAGGGTATTTCTTCAAGATCTTCAGGAAGTCGTCGAAGAAGTTCTTGTTGAACGTCGCGTCCTTGGCATGCTCAGTGTCTATCATCGCGCCGTAGAAGCCGGCAACTTCCTCTGCCTCAGGAGGGAGCTCGACAGTCTTGCCTAGAAGTATGGATATTTGAATAACGATCCTATACACGACATGAGTACGATGACATGAACTTACCGTTGTACTTCATCTTGACGTGGTTGGGAAGGGGTTCGTACGGTGGCGGGAAGTATACACCGTTGTGCTCTAACGTCTCCCACTTGACGGAGCCATCGCGGTTCGCGTTCTGCTCCTCCCACCACTTGTAGGTATCCTCGGCCTCTTCCTCCTTGTTCGCCTTACCCTTCTTGGGCGTCGCGTCCCCGTCCTCCTCTTTCTCTTTCTTCGCACCCCTCTTCTTCGGCTTGACGTCGTTGGACGCCTCCGCCTTGACCTTCGACGAGGCAGTCCCCTTCTTAGGCGCGATGGTGCCGCGCTTCTTCTTAAGCGGCTTGTCGTCCTCGGAGAAGCTCTCGTCATCGGCCTCGCTCTCCTCTTTCACCTTCCGCTTGCCTTTTGCGGGCGCCTTCTTGGGTGGTGGAGCGGGGACGTCGTCCTCGGACTCGACGTCTGGCTCGGACTCTGACTCCTGCTTAGCCTTCTTCTTGGGCGGTCTGCTCTTCCCTTTCGCCGCCGCGGTCGCCGCTTTGCCCTTCCCGTTAGCCGCGCGCTTGGGTTTGGCTAGGGGTGCATCATCATCGTCGTCTTCCGATTCGATAAGGGCTTTGCTGGCTCGCGGGGCCCGCTTTCGGGTGGCGGCAGATGGCTTCGGAGTGGTAGAGTTGGAGGTCGACTTCACCTGAGATGAGGCGAGAGGCTTGTCGTCTTCGCTTGAGGACTCGGAGACGAGAGCCTTCTTGCGTTTGAGGACGCGGGTGTCCGGGGTCACGGGCTCGGACTTGGTGCGGGTGGCTTGAGACTAAGACCGAACAGTTTGGGTCTTTCCGCCACAACTTGGGAGGAAAGAAATGGACGCACCAGGGGCGTGTCGTCGTCCTCGCTCATGGAGGAGTCGCCGAGCGCATGGCCGTTGCCGTTGACAGATACGTGTCCGTTCTGAGCACCCCTGGTAGCGGGAGTCTTGAGGCTGAGAGGTCTATCATCATCTGAGAGCATGGAGACGTCGCCGGACATGGGGGATATACAAGAGGGACGGTAGGGACAGGCAAGTGGGGGAGCAGAGACAAGGAGGAATGGACGTGAGACAAGAAAAGCAGGCTGGGGAAGGGTGCCAGCTGCAATCTGTTGAAGTATCACCACGCCTGCCCTAAACATTCCAGCCACGTGCACTGGCGTCTGGGACACGGACTCTGGCTCTGCCTCGGGGACACCGCACCCACACCGTGACCTTGCCAGTGCCACAGGCCAACGCACCCAGAGTGCACTCATCCGGCCTCGTCCCCCACCCGCCTGCTCTGCAATTGTCATCTCGTTCGTGCTTTCATTGTTCCTCTGCGCTCACCTCTCATCCTCCTCGCCCCAGATGTCGTCTCCCCGGGACCCCCAGCTCTTCCGCGACCCGTGGGCAAAACGCGAGGCCTGGCGCAGCCATCCCGTCTTCTCCCGCCGTCAAATGTTCGCCCGTGCATTCCCTGGCTTCGGTGTCGCTCTGGTTGCCTTCACCGCATACGTGATCGCGGATAACCTGATGACGAAGGGCAAGTCGCACTGAGAGAGTCAGGCAGAGGTACATACCGGTATGCCGAACACATCCCTTCCACCTTGAGGTTGACGTGACCTTTCCGCATGCTTCCACTAGCTTCATACTTCAGGAACTCTACCTGTTCCCCCTGCGGTGGTTGCTATCCCCGCGGCTGTCCCTCTGTTCCTCCCGCATCGCCTTGTAATTCAAGATGTTCTAATCCACGATGTAGACGGGCACGGCGTCGCACGGCCAGGTACATGCTACCTCCATTGCGTCCGGCCACTGCGATTTGCGATTTTCAAACATTCGCGCCCACCGAACTGAGCACTCGGTATCGATGTACCTTCTTAGTTCAAGCAACACTGTGTCAGTTGGGCTCGCAGCTGCGCCACCGCCGGAATGCATAAGTTCCTTTTGTGTAATATTGCGGCCCGTTGAGCGAACTAAACCTTTAAGTAATAGCGGCTCAAGACTGAAGTCAAATACCCAGTTGTCGGGACTCGGCACGGGAACAGGGATTCCCAGACAGCTCAGTAGTTTGTTCTCGCGAAAGCGTTAGACTCGGTCCTGCTCGCCATACGCCCGTCTTGTGAATGCTATGCTACGGTCACCCACTTAGTGCAACTCGTGCAGTCCTCGTCGCCCACGTCGTACCTTGTTCGCCGCCGAGCCTCCGACAGTTAGCTTCATCAAGCAAATGTCTAGAGAGAACTCGCAAGAATCCCGCAAGAGACCGCGTACAGGCAGACATCACATTGCGTAGTGCTATCGACCACGGAGCATCAACATACCAACCGGAAGAATACGTCGGCACGACAGCGAACCGGTGCCGGTCGGCGGACGTCTCCGGTGAACCACTTGACGCCGAACGCTTGCTTTCTTGGGCAGGACTCTCTCCCACCACGTCGGCTGTGGAATATGCACGCAAAGAGTCAATCCATCCCAATCTACAGGCCACAGGGGACGTTATCTCACTATCGCATGATCCCGTTGTTCAACCCTTCCCCCATGACGGTGAGCGTATCTGACGCGCCTTCCGATGGTAGAGTGTTCAACATACGTCCACAGCTGCGTCCTCGCAGTCGACTCGCTTCGAAGACTGATTCCGAGCATGGACCAGGTGACGCGACGGTATGACCACTCCGGGGATAGGCCCACCACACTCTCAGCCTTGTCATGTCATCATCGAGCGTAACCTTCGTCGAACCGCTCGTCCTATGACGAAACTGGTTTTCGCCCCGTAGAATCGACGCGAGCTCCACCTCGAAGTCAACTTCAAGTAAGAAGTATGTAATGTCCGTCGGCTCCGAGCACAGTCGATCTTCGCCCGCATGCAGCCCGCAGCCAGCTCAGGCTTTTGGGTTGTCGGGAACCGGGAGAGCCATGCGTTCACTGATGTCTTCGGCAGGGCGCATCTAGAGGGGGCTTAGTAGTCAAGGCGGACTTCTGACCTACAGCCAGTGATGTTCAGCCGGGCCACTGACATATCTCCCTGTCAACACCGCGAGGAACACGCCCGCCCAAAGCGCGCAGTGTACGTACACGTTCCAGCCCGACAACATCTGCGCGTGCGCTGACCATCAGCGTGCTCGTGCTTGCACGCCTAGGCCGTCTTTGCAGGACCAAGGTTGCGCCGTTCGGCCTCGTTGCCGCGACGGTACACCCCAGGGACGCTGATCGTTCTCAGGCCGCGTCAGGATCCACAACGGAGCTTCTCATGAGGCACCCGTGTGTATGTTTGTGGATCCTCCGCAGAACGGCCCGGGCCCTGGAGGATGTAGTGCGCCGACGTACACGAGCGTATAGGAATACAGGTGAGTACGTGTTCAACTGCTGCTAATCCGCCTTTGACCAGAACCAGAGCAGATCGTCTGGCCACACGTTCTGGGGGACCTTCACTTAGACTCTGAGTGCGTAGGTGGGATATCTAGCCACATTCGCTTGAGCCTATGAGCTATTATGGCGCGGCTGTGGTGAGCAATTATACTAGCCCGGACACTCACGATCGATACCCTGGCGCCCAGAACAAGTTCACCGTTCTACCGATGGTTTTAAAAGCAGCGAAAGCTTACGGTTTTCCCGACAATCAGTCCGCCTGTGGGAAAAGGAAGTCGAACCCAGCGTGGAGAGTTGGCGGCCTCGACAAAATACGCGGTGGCCCGACTCTCTGAGGATCAAGATTGCTAGCTGTTCAAGCGTTCAAATGCCAAGGAGTTCTGAAAAGAGGACGCTCCTTCGGATGTGCCAATGGCGTCGTTGGATGCTGGCTTGTAAGTACCCTGGTCGGTCTCGTGCTTCCCACCCGCTCATCCCCCAACATTGCCGACGCCGCGGGAGAGGAGAGGCGTCGGACTCTGCGAAGCGTTGAGCCGGGAATCAGAACGGTAGGCGCGGCCCCCTTCTCCAGCGAGCCGCTCATTGAAAACAATTTTTCAGGTCTCGGGCCGTCCGTCATCGTGCGGATGCGACTGGCTGCTCCCAGACCCTGTTCTCCACACGCGGAGGTCTTTCAGAGCTCAGGGAAAAGGAGGACCCGAGGAAACAAACGCGGGAGCTCACGTTGAACCCCGACCAATACAGTCCGACACCCTCGTAACCTCTCGTAGCCGCCATAGCCTGCCATAGGCCCATAGCCTATACATTCTCCGACGCTACGCGCGGACGTCAGCGGCAAGCGAAGCGACCCGTGAACCATAAATTGTATAACCCCAAAGACTATCGACATTTCCTCGAGGAAAGTTATCCCCCCAAGGAGAGGGCGTCGACCGCTGCCGATGTCTAACGTGCGCCGCCGTGCCGTTGCCGATGACCGATGTGGGTGCCTCGGGCGCCTAGTCCTGACACCGTAATATGTGCACAAGAGGCAGTCGGAGGGCGAGCCCCAGGAACAGCCGAGTCTTGGAGGCCAGCATCTGGAGGGACTCTCATCGACTAGTTCAGTCCGACCCTCGGCTTGCCAGGCGCACCCGCAGCTGCCGCCACATACGACAGCATACATGCCCGACCAGTTCACTAGTGGCAACGTGTGTCTCACTGTCAGTCTGCGCGATTTGACCATGGCAGGCTGGCAGTTCAGTCACCAGCCTCTGCGCAGCGCTCGTGGCAATACGATAGGCCCAGCGGCATCGGAGATTCGGGCGGATGTGGGGACGCAGCCGTTACGTATAGGTCGACCGGTCGAGGTCGGGAACCCCCCGGACGAGCGCTAGAGCGGTGATCCGTCCAGCGATTGTCGGGGAGCAGAGAGTGAGTGCACACCGCACGACGGGCGCGAGCACTCGGCTGATGGTATTCCAATTAATATCCGTTGCTATCTCAATGTTTCAATGCGTGGAAGAAGCAAGGGCTGTATTCAATGCGGGAGCAACCCCCATATGCATCTCAAACTTGCGTTACGGGTGGCCTCATGCTTGTGAGGCCGCCAGCACGGCTTGCGTCGGGGCGGGTCTGAACGGGCTCGGCGACGTAGGTAGGTTCTCAAACCCTCGGGCGTCCGCGCGGGATGCTTATGCATATCTTCGGCGTCCGGTCTCAGTGCTAGAATTCGTCGACAGAAACATATCATATATTTTCTCCCCGATTGCAGGCTATCGGGTAAGTGCCCGTATGCGCCTGCCCGATTCGTTGATGATCAATTCAGCGGTAAAGGCAAGTAGTCCAACCATTTCTCATAGGCTAGTCTTAATGTAGGTGTACCAACGCCAGGAACTGGAAAGCCCACCTGCATATGTTGGGGGGATCTGGGATGCCCTATGAAAGACCCGTGCCACGTCGCCCGGACCGCTCTCGCAGCTAGTTTCATCGTCACTAGGTCCCCAGTGCTGCAAAAAAGATACCTTGGTGGCCCAGGGCGTCCCTCATCCGCGCCAAGCGAGACGACGTTTAAATTGATGCGGCATCTGGTGTCCACGCTTCGCTGAGTCCAGATCGGATCGCGCCTCATCCATCTTCGGATTTCAGAACCCAGCCCGGTAATTGCGGGCGTCGGCGATGCGCTTCCAGCCTGCGCGAGTTCCAATGGACTTTCCCAACTCTTGCCATCAGCAGGACATAATCTCCCGTCATCCACCTTCCGGTTTTCTACTAGCAGGCTTTCCCTTCTTTCGTGCCCCTCGTTCCGTCACTCTTTTAAGCCGCGCAACCACCCGGCCATGTTCGCTCATTCCGTCCAATCCCTGCCCTCTCTGGTCCTCCCTATCCCCGTCGCCCCCTACACCATGGCTTCGGTTCACCGCCGGTACACTACCCTCATCCTCGACCTGGGCGACGTCCTCTTCAGGTGGTCACCAGACACGAAGACCACCATCCCCCCACACCAACTCAAAGAGATCCTCTCCTCCCTCACCTGGTTCGAGTACGAGCGTGGTTGCATATCTCAGGCCGAGTGCTACCAGCGTTGCGCACAGCAGTTCGACATCGAAGCCGACATCATCGCCGAGGCCTTCAGGCAAGCCCGCGAGTCGCTACAACCCAACGAGGAGTTCATCGCGTTGATTCACGAGCTCCGACGACAGACCCATGGCGACCTCACCGTCCTCGCGCTCTCCAACATCTCCCTTCCCGACTACGAATATATCAAGTCGCTCCGCTCCGACTGGATGTCCATCTTCGACCGCATCTTCCCCTCCGCACTCCTCGGCGAGCGTAAGCCTCATCTTGGATGCTACCGCAAGGTCATCAAGGAGATGAACCTCGAGCCCAGCACCACCGTCTTCGTCGACGACAAGCTCGACAACGTCGCATCGGCGCGGTCACTGGGTATGCATGGCATCGTTTTCGACAACCAGTCCAACGTCTTCCGGCAACTTCGTAACATCTTCGGCGACCCCGTTCGTCGAGGGAATGCTTACCTCCGCCGGCACGCTGGCAAGCTCGAGTCCTCAACAGACAGCGGCGCCGTCTTCGAGGAGAACTTCACCCAGCTGATCATATACGAGCTGACTCATGACAAGTAAGTCGCCGAGCGTATGCAAATCCCTCCCCATTTTTCTGATCTGTCGGTGGCTTTGCAGGAGTCTCATCACCACATCGGAGTGCCTTCGAACATGGAACTTCTTCCGAGGTGAGTTGAGTCTCGACTTGTTTCCCGGGCGTCTGGACGGTGGCTAAGGGCATCCTCTCGCAGGAAAACCATTATTCTCGGATACGTTCCCCGACGATGTCGATACGACGTCTGTGGCGTTGACTGTGTTGGATCCCGACCCTGAACTCGTGTCGTCGATCCTGGATGAGATGCTCACCCTCGTTGACGCCGACGGCATCATGCAGGTGGGCGACAAATTGGTCGATCAAACGTCACCTTCGTTCTGACGGATGTGTTTAGACATACTTCGATCACTCACGACCACGCATGGATCCTTTCGTCTGCGTGAACGTCCTATCGCTGTTCTACCAGCACGGTCGTGGGCACCAGCTATCGCGAACACTAGACTGGGTCTACGAGGTGCTCCTCCACCGCGCGTACCACGGTGGATCGCGCTACTACATGTCGCCTGACTGTTTCCTCTACTTCGTGAGCCGCCTCCTCCAGCGTGCGCACGACGCCGGGGTTCAGAGCCGGTTCTCCCCGCTGTTCATGGAGCGTCTGCACGAGCGGATAGGTGCTGCGGGGGACTCGATGGACCTAGCCTTCCGTGTCCTCGCTGCCGCAGCCGTTGGCATCGAGTGTCCTCGCGACGTCGAAAACCTGATCGCCGCACAGTGCGACGACGGAGGGTGGGACCTCTGCTGGTTTTACCAATTCGGCTCCACCGGCGTGAAGGCGGGCAACCGCGGGCTTACGACGGCTCTCGCGGTCAAAGCTATCGAGACCGCCATCGCGCGCCCACCATCACCCGCGCCCTCCCCATCCCCGTCTGCCGCATCGTCCAGGTCCAAGCTCGACGTTCCTAAACCCGCGTTCTTCCACATCCCCCGACCAACGAGCCCCATACGCTTCGGTACCTCAGGTCCCAAACGCTTCGGCGACTTCCTGCGGCCGTGGCGGAAAGCGTCTAAAATCAATATTCCGACAGAAGCGTGATGATGGTTCGTCGTTCTCCACCCTGTTCTGTACCTTAGTCCCGTCCTATCCCCTCGTCGTTAGGCTCTCCACACTCGTTTAAGCTCCTCGCAATCCTCTGGCATGGACACGTAGATATTGTACCAGGATTTTCTTCTCCGTAGACGTGTAAGATAGCTTCGTTATCTGTTCTTGCTCTCGCTGCTCTCTCAATGCTACATATATCTTTCGCTGCTGTACAACACTCCCCTCTACCCCTAATCGCCTTTAATCTTTCGGGATTCACGAGCATTGGCGGTCGTAGACGTATACAATACATGCATTTTCTGTACCACTAGAGCCAGCACTAGACCAGAGCACAGCGGATAACCGATTTTCTACTTTTCACGTGCACCCGAAGACTGCACTCCGAGGTTGGCGTTGGTAGGCGGAGTCCCGCAACTATTGAAACTGACGACATTTGCACGACGATACGCGCTCCCTGTCGCATGACGGAAGCACTACGGCAGCCGGGGGCATCCGGGATCACACTTTTGGCAGTGCTAATGTAAGTAGCACTCCCTCTTGCACCCTCTGATCAGGGTCGATCTGTAGATCATGCCGACAATCTATCAAAGCAACTGCAAACTTCATACGTAGTCCACACGACTGTGCAGCCTCGTGTGTGGGGTCGCGACTGAGGCCACCGCTAGTCTCCGCTAGTCCACCTGACCTATCGACACCGCCAGGGTCTACGGCCATAAGCCAAGCCACCAGATTGGGGTTAGTGTTCGCATGCTAGATAGACACTTGCACTTTCATTTCATCTCAGCAGTGGGAGTGACACCCGTCAGCGTTGAGTAAAGCACTCAGTGTAAGGTTTCGGAGGGCGGACAC
This sequence comes from Ganoderma multipileum BCRC 37180, assembly GCA_000338015.2. Taxonomy (NCBI): domain Eukaryota; kingdom Fungi; phylum Basidiomycota; class Agaricomycetes; order Polyporales; family Polyporaceae; genus Ganoderma; species Ganoderma multipileum. The sequence goes on along the minus strand of BACB01000071.1, from coordinate 136,751 downwards.
ACCGGGACTGTCAGTAAAATGAAGATCTCGATAGCAATGAAGACATGTAGACCGTAACCTATCCTCTAAGGAAGCGCTTGTACACCTCGTTCTCGGTTTCTTCTACGTACGGGTATCCCAACTTTGTCAGGTATTCCCTGAACTCATCGGTATCTGCCGGGGGCACCTGAATGCCCGCTAGCACCTTCCCAATATCTGCGACGTGTACGACGCTCGTAACTGAAATATACTTGGCACTGACAAATGAGGGCAGCACGCACCTGCGCCGTGATTCCTATAGTGGAATAGCGAGATGTTCCATCCGCTGTGCAGCCCCTTCAGGAACCTCCTTAGTGCGTCAGGACGTTCGGGGAACTCTGCACGGCAGCCGCGGTGGCGGCATCGGACACACCATTTGTCAGACCGAGCTGCGAGAGTGTGTAATTGGCACGACATGACGACATGGGCTCACCGAATCTGAACAGTCGCTCGTTCGGGACCTGCTTGCACCCTCCGATCATATAACGGGCATGACTCTTGGCCATCTCGTCGTCGCTGATGTCGACCGCTTTCATGTCTAGCTTCTCCAGAGCTGAGATAAGGTCAGAGACCTCCTTCGCGCGTGAGGTCGTCTCGAGCTGGAAGGAGAGGAATATTTGTGCGCGTTCTGGATCGTGATAGCGGTAGACAAACTCCGTCGTGGCGCGCGGATGGATCATGTCATGTAAAGCGAAGAAGCTGCGGGGCGGAGAGATCCAGTCAGTCAGGTACAGGTACGATGAAGGATGCATGACGTCGAGACTCGGAAGAGACGAGACAACAGACCTTCCAGGCTTCTCAGGTATCTCCACGGTAAGCAACGCTTCTCGCCCTTCTCCCAGTTCGGCTCGCTCTGCAACGAAGCGCAGACGATCGAAGTTCATGTTCGCCCCGCTGATCACTGCGACAAACCTCTTCTGCGCGCCAACGAGTTGGTTGTCGACAATGTACCGTTTCAAGGCTGCCAGTGCCAGCGCACCAGCAGGCTCGGTAATGGAACGCGTCTCTTGAAGACAGTTCCTGTCAGTCAGCTCTTCGCAGTCTACACAGTTATCGCTCACCCTCGAAGACATCCTTGATGGCCGCGCAAAGCTCGTCTGTGTCCACCTTCACGACATCGTCCAGGAGGGCTTTGCAGATCCTGAAGGGCTCCTCTCCGACGATCTTGACGGCCGTGCCGTCGCTGAACAGTCCAACCTCATCGAGCGTAACCCGCTCGCCCTTCTCCAGACTTCGGGCCATTGCGTCCGCGTCGACGGTCTCGCCTCCAATAACCTTCGTATGCGACGCCCCAATGCGTTTGACGTATTCGGCGACCCCGGCAACAAGCCCGCCCCCGCCAATGCCCGCGATGATGCCGTCCAACGACTCGGGGTTCGGGATCTGCTTGAGAATCTCCATCCCGACGGTCCCCTGGCCCGCGATGACGAGCGGGTCGTCATACGGCGGCACGAACACCAGCCCATAGGTCTCCGCGAGGCGGGCGCACTCCAGCTTGGCCTCGTCGAAGTCCTGCCCGAACAGGACGACCTTCGCGCCGAGACGCGAGACGTTCCGCACCTTGATCGACGGCGTCGCCTTCGGCATCACGATCGTGCACGGTATTCCGAGTCGCGCGCCGGAGAGCGCCACGCCCTGCGCATGATTTCCTACAGCATCGAGAACGGTGAGTTGTTGAGACGTTTGTGTTTTAGGTGGCGGGGGACAGATGGGATGAGGATGAGCGACAGATGCGCTGCGCGAGGAGTACGCACACTAACCCGCGCTGCACGTCACGACGCCCTTCCACCTGTCCTCCTCCGGGAGGCTCGCCATGAAGTTGTACGCGCCACGAATCTTGAAGCTGAAGACCTCCTGGAGGTCCTCGCGCTTGAGCCATATCTGGTTCCCAAGCCGTGTACTGAGACTGGGGCAGTACACGAGCGGCGTTTCCTTCAGGATCTCGTACACTTTGGATGTGAGGATAAGCTTGAGATAGTCAGGCTTGCCATCGGGCAGGAGATGATGTGCAGAGAGCCGTGGGTAGTTGGCATTGGGAATACGTTCCGGTGCGTGGGATGCATACTCGACTGTCGCCGTGGTCGCCATACTGTGTGAGCGTTTTGTTCGTTTTTGATCCAAGAACAAGAGACTGTCAGACCAAGTCTAGGATGTTTTAACGCAGGTAGTCGGTGTAGTGTGAGGATGAGCAGACTTTGGAAGAACGCATTGAAGACACGAGTCACGGATAAATTTCATGGTCAAGCCGCACACAAGTGGCGCCGAGAACACCTCCGTCAGGCTCTACTGTCACCAAATCGGTACTGCGCGCTCCTGTCCGTCCATCTCACCAAGTGCGCTCGCATTCACAAGACCAGTTCGCTGTGAAGGAGTAGATGGAGATGGAGATGAGTATTGACGGAGATGGATATGGACAGAAAGCAGTACATATACGATAGGATATGTGAGATACTGTATAAGACAAGCGTACAGAGTAAACGATAGCCCGATGGAGCTGAGACAGAACGTAGCGGTGCGATAGGAGAGATTCAAGATACAACATATTAACGACGATGTGTCCCGGATTCTGTAAGCTCAGGCATGGAAAGCAAGGAGTCAGGAGAGATATCATAACGTTCCGCCCCTCCGATCGCGCTCCTTCACCTTTGCCCCAGGCCCAAACCGCTCCTGGAACCGGATCAACTCCTCCATGAGCTCCTCCATCATCTTCATAGTCGAGTCCTCGCCGCTCCCTGCCGAATCTGCAGCCGGAAGTGGTGCGGAGCTTGGCGTTGACAACCCATTCTCCCGAGGTGCGGCGCCGCCGTCGGCTGTGCTGGCGTCGGTGTCCATGAGGGCTCCGTCACCAGCAGCCACAGCCCTCCTGTGGGCATTCAGCGCTTTATCAAGCGCCTCCTTCCTCCGTGTCCGTTCCATCGCCGCCGCCTGCTCGCGCCCCACCCACTCTACGAGCGATCGAACACGCTTGTTCATATCGCCAACGCTCATCCGTTTGCTGGGCCATTTGACCTTCACGCCTCGCTCTGTGGTTCGCTCCTGTGACTCGCGGCTGTTGACGTCCAGCACAGAGCCACGAACTTCGAGGGGACGGGGGACGTCGCTGGGGAGGATGGCCTCTAGGTGTGAGAGGTAGTCTGGCAAGTTCCACGAGGTGAAAAGTGGTTGCTGGGAGACAGCGTATGCATGGGAGTGGAGGTATGCGCGCGAGGCGGGGTTACCGGCCGTACCACCGCCGCCAGCGTTGGCTTGTGCTCGTCGGGTGGGGTGTTCTGAGGAGTTGTTGGCTGTTCGTGGGTATATGTAGGGCATGGAGGGGGTATCGTGAGTGGAGGGTATAGCCGAGGATAAAACGGGAACGCACCTTTGGCGCGGCTGTTGGCTTTGCGTGTCGGCAGCGCGCTTGCACCTGCGGTCACGTGAGTTGACGTCACACGGCCGCATTTCGGATTTCATGCACTCACCCTCATCGCCGTCGACAGACGCGAGGTCCTGCGCCTGTGACTTCCTTCCGCCACCTCGCTTGTTTCGTGCATTCGTCGTGCGCGGAGCCGTCGACGCAGGAGGTGGACCAGCGGGTCCTTTGGCCGTGCTGAGCGGCGTCTCATCGCGTGCCAGTACGGATGGTGGTGGGCGATCGGAGGTAACAGATGTAGATCGCGTTCTTTTCACCGAAGCGCTAGGTCCGGAATGCAGTCGTCGGCAACGGGGTATGGGGTTGAAGGCAGATTGGGACTCACGCGTCATCTTCAGCCCTCTTCCGCTTCTTCTTGTGGTTTACTGGCAACTCCGTCTCGTGTTCCGGGTCGGCATGACCATTCAGCCCGCCGTTCGCGCTCACAGCGGATATCGGCGTACGAGGGGGAAGATCGAACTCAGCCTTGGGAAGGTCGATCAGAGCTTGGAACTTCTCTTCATCATAAGCGGCATCGCGGCTGTTCATGGTATTCCGCCGTTTTGTGGCCTTGTGCACAGCCGGGGAGTGCGAGCGGGAGTTGCGGGGTGGGTTGGCTGCGAGGGGAGTGGAAGGCGGATGAGAGTGCGATGATGACTGTCGAGCATACTTGGTAGCCCAGTCCCTGCGCCCCATGGTCAGGATGGGTAGCGGAAGGTGAGAGGGCACGATGAGACATACTTAACGACTTCGCCCCATAGGTCAGGTCGACACTCCTCGCAGAAGTAGTGGTTGGGCACGAGCTTAGCATCTGTGTAGTGCATACATTGCCCGTGCTGCCACGCCTTGCATATCTCGCATTGGACCATGAACTCTCCCTGTTCGTTATCTTCCTCACCTGAGGCGGAGGTCGGCAACACGTTTCGGGTGATCGACGCGACGAGACGCACCATATTTCTGGCATATGCAACGCGTTATCCCCCCTTCTTCTTCATCGTCCCCGTTCTCCTCCGTGCCATCATCGGCGACGGCCTCCAAGTTGCCATCGTTGTCGTCGTTGGGAATCTCCACGACGAGCGATATCCTCTCTTTGTCCTTGCCCTTGCGCTTGGAGCGCAGCGAACCCCCGTTGTTGGTGACGCCGTTCTTGTGCAGCTCTTCGAGAGGCTCGTCGAGATCTTCGTTCTTGGCGCGTTTGTTCCGTGCGGCACCGTTGCTGTGTGGAGGGTTGTGTGATGGGCGACTGGCGGGGTCCTTGTTCTTGGGGGGGCCGGGGTTGGCTTCTGACGGTGGCGAACCTACGGGGGACTTGCTTGAGGAGGGTGCGGGGCGGCGTCCGGAGCGACGAGGCTCCTTCGGGGAGGGCGGGGGACCCATGGTCGCCACGTTGGCCATTGCTGACGTTGGGCGATACGATGGGGAGATGAGAAAGTGCGAGGGGATGGTGGAGGGGAGAGATACAGACAATGGCCCCCATTTCCCCGTCCTCTGTTTAGATTCGCGTTTCTGGCTGATAAGTCCCCATTTAGGCATAAACGATGGGGCGCCCAAGCTGGCGGCAATTCCGGGCCTCCTCCTCGTCACCGTCTCCGACCCCGGACAGTCATTCCCCCACCCTCAGCCTTGGCCTTGCCCTCTCGGTCTCTCCACCACCGTGCGGTTCATGAATGGGTCACACACCGCCGCCACCGCCTCTCACGATGAGGACTTCCACTTCTCGGACAACGACGGCGACGACGACGCCCCCGACCTTGGTCTAGGAGATTATTCCGCACGCTTCGACGAGCTCATGAGCGACAGCGAGGGCCACCAAGGTGAAGAGGACGACGACGACGACGACGAAGAGGCGTTTGTGTACGACGGCGTCGACGCTGATCCTACTGGCGGATATCGCGAGCAGTTGCGAGACGTGCTCGGCCCGGACCACGAAGAGGACGAACTTGAGGAGGAGCAGGAGGTCGAACGATCACTCGTCCACGAAGTGGCAGAGAACGAAAAGTTCGCGGCGACGATTGAGGACGAGGCAGGGGTGAGTTACTCCGCATACATGCCTCACCGCTTCCGCCTGCTAATGCTCATGGTGACCGTAGCATGTCCAGGTTCTGCCTCCTCGCTCGCCTCCGCCCGCGTCTCCTCAGACACCTGTGCCCTCATCTGCACCGTCAAGTATGTCGAATCATCTTGGAAATGGGACGCCGCCTCGGCCGTCGTCTGCGCGCCCGTACTTGCACCCTTCGATATCCCGCCTGCGCTCCTTCACCCCTCAGCCCTCGCGCGCGGCGTCCGCAGCGAGCGGTGCCACACTTCATTCCCATTTGCACGAGTCGACTTCTGCTGCGCCATCTCACTTCTCCGCTCTGTCTCCATCGTCATCGGCCACCAACTTGTCTCTTCCGCATCCGCACCAGGAGGGCCCTGCTGCCGCTGCAGCGCGCCCGACGCGCGAAGTCTTGCGCTTGACCCAGTTACGCGTCATCGGAGAGCACATATATGCGGGATCCAAGGCGTCTGCTTTACTCGGCACACACTCTTCCGGGTCGCCGACAGTAATCGCTGCGAACGGGCTTATCTGCATAGGCACAGACACCGGCCGAGTGCTCGTGTTTGATTTCAAGCAGACTCTGAAATGTGTGTGCGGGAACGAAGCGTCAGGTGAGCTGCACTATACTTAGGTGCCTGCTTCGCGGTCTTGACGCGGGATGGTAGAGAAGAACGCTGGCGCGGTCACCGCGCTCGCACTTTCCTTCGACCATACGTATATCGCAACAGGGCACGCTACCGGACACGTTCAACTGTATGACCTGCGGTCGCCGAAGGTTCCGGCACGCGTTGTCCCTCCCACAACACTGGCCGCCGTCGCATCTGGCAGGGAGGAGGGCCACTTGACCGGCTCGCGAATCGTCAGCATCGGGTTTATTGCTGGCCGGCACACCGCGCTCGTCTCAGCAGATGACAGCGGCCTTGCGTTCTACCACAGCCTAGGAAAAGTCTTCTTTGTAGACGCCACGGACATCCTTCGCATCCTTGGGAAATACCCTGACGAAGACGTGCCTGATGGGCCTGCAGCACTCGGTCACAGGCTTCGGAGACGGAGGACCCGGAAGCCTGCGACCATTCTATCCATGGCACCGCTACCGCTGGGCACGTCTTCGCATCCCACGGACTCGTACAACCTTATTGCCCTCTTAACACCCATCAAGCTGGTCATCGTGGGCTTGAAGCCGTCGCCGAAGACGTGGTACAGGCGCCATCGTGAGCCCGATGACGAGGTCGACTCCCGAAGCAGGTTCAAGGGTTGCCTTGCGTGGTTCCCTAGCGTTTCGCTCGGCGCAGACTTGACTTCGGCATCCGAGCGAGACCGGAAGAAGGGCCAAGCGAACAGTGTGCACCCGTCCTCCACCCCGACACTCGTGTACTCTTGGGGCGAGAGCCTGCACCTCCTACGCGTGTCCGAGTCCAAGATAGTACAGACAGTCAAGGATCCGAAGACGGGCAAGGTCAGCAAAGTCGAGGTTGGCCGGATCGTCTTCGAGGAGGTTGGGAGTTGGGCAGCTGGCGACGACATCCTCGCATTGCAATGGTTGAATGTGAATGTGGGTTCGTTCACTCCGGTCTCTTACACGTTGAGCGGATGATTGACTTCATCACGGCATACAGCAAATCATTGTGCTGACCCATGCCGGCTTCGAGATCTACGACATTTGCACATTCAAGCTGGTGGAACATGAGCCGTATGATGCGTGGTCACTTGTGTCGCCTATCCTCAGTCACACGACCAACGGTACGATCACGTATTCTGACGCTGTGTCGGAGGTCGCGCACAGTGTGCGTGTTTACAAGGGGAAGATCTTCCTTCTGGTAAGCCCTCGTAACCCTACTGCAATGTGAGTTTTTGACACACCTATTTGCAGGGTCAACACGGCGTGCAAGTAGGGACGCTGCTCACCTGGGCCGACCGAATACTTCACTTCGTGGAGGATGGAGATTTCCTGAACGCCATCGATCTGACGCGGTCCTACTATGTTGGCGATGCACCTGGGAATAGGAATGGCCTTCCGGATGATACCGAGAAACTCAAGACTGTTGTTGGTCAAAAGCTCTACGACCTCATGACAGCCTCGGCGAGATATGCATTCTCCGAGGACCGCATGACCGACGGGACCCATATTACCCCCGACGGACGCGGCGTGGACCGGACGGACCTCTTCGAGCGCCTTGTCTCGACTTGTGCTCGTGCATGCATGACTTTGGACGATTACCAGTTCCTCTTCGAGGACTTGTTCCAGTACTATGACAACAACGGCATCTCAGGCATCTTTCTGTCGCAGCTGGAACCCTTCATGCTCGACGGGGAGATCCGACAAGTGCCGCCTCGAATCACGCAGCGACTTGTCGCATTGCATGCGGAGGCCAATCGTCCTGACCTGGTGGAGCGGCTCATTTGGCACATTGACCCGGCATGTCTCGATGTCAACCAGGCGATCCCTTTGTGCCAGCAGTATCAGCTCTACGACGCGCTCATCTACGTGTATACGAGAGCATTCCGAGATTACGTCGCACCCGTTGTCGAACTTCTGGGCTTGGTCCGCAGGGTTCAGCAGTATCGAAAGCAACGCGCGGAGGCGTCACCCACTTCGTCGAGCTTCATGGACGAGCAGTCTATCGAGTCTGTCGTCCTCAACGCCTACAAGATCTACCCATACATTGCTGACACGCTGACTGGCCTCACATATCCGTCCGAAGAGCCGCTACCAGAAGACGAAGCTTTGAAAGCTAGGAATGACGTCTACACTTTCCTCTTCTTTGGGAGATCAAGCGTATGGGGCGGGAAACTCGTCCTGACATCAGATGAGGAAAATGGAGTAGAGCCGACGTACCCGTACACTCGCCTCCTACTACGTTTCGATCCAGAAGCATTCCTTCATACCCTGGATTTAGCCTTCGAGGACGCATCGTACCTGGACGAACCCGACTGTTCGGTCAGTCGCTTCGTCATCATCAAAATACTCCTTGAAATCCTCGCCTCCCCCAACCTCTCGCCCGAAGAGTGGACATTCGTCCATATCTTCATCGCCAGGAACGTCCCGAAGTATCCACAGGCCATCCAAATCCAACCCAGCCTGCTCCACAACATTCTGATCGGCCTTGCAGAGAACCCCGATGCGAGCACGCGCGAAGATCGACAACTCGCTGCCGAGTTCCTACTCTCTACGTATACACCTCACGACAGCGAACGAATACTAGCGTTGTTCAAGCAAGCCGGTTTCTATCGGATACTACGGTCCTGGTATCAGCGGGAGAAGCGATGGGCAGAACTCATGGAGACCTACCTCGAGGACCCGGATCTGACCCCTCAGGACATGTTCACCTTGATCAATGACATCCTCGTCGATGCGAAGAGGCTCAACAAGGGGAAGTTGCCAGAGTCTCTTGCTGATAAGCTCAGGCACTCTCTTCCCGCTCTGCTCGACGTCCATGTCTCGAGCACCGCAACTCTTCTCGATGAACACCTTCCAAGCGGCCACGAGGCAGCTCTAGACGAGCTGGGGCCCAATGCCGATCACGATTGTTTCGTTTATCTCCAGCACCTTTTGGAGCGTCCTCAGCGACATGAAGACGAACACATCTTCCTCCCCCGCAAGTCCTCCCAGCCGCCAGACCTACCTTCTTCCTTGCGCCTTGCTTTCGTCACTCTACATTGTCGCTTCGAGCCGTCCTCTGTTATCGCTGCATTCCAACACCTCCCACCAGATTACATTGACCAGTCGGAGGCTACTCGAATATGTGCAGGGCGCGAGGTGTTCGACGCTGTCCTGTGGCTTATCGACCGCGGGGGCGACCCGCGTGCTGCTCTTTCAAGAGCAGACACATTCGATCAACTCCTCTCCAATCGAATAGCGGACGCCCTCGCTGCCAACGACGATCGGTCCCCAGATGCGATCTCGGAGGCATTGCACAAATTGGAGTCCATCTCCGCAACTTCGATATCGATCTGCCTGGAGCGCTCTCAAGCCAAGACGTCCGCCGAGCTGCCATTGGAAGATCTCTGGTTCCAGCTCCTCAGCAGTCAGATCGACTGCGTGCAACGAGTGGCGAGCTGCTGTTCATTGGAGGCCCTCGGTCCCTCGGACAGCGTTCCTCCGGACGACCTTCGTGCGCAGCGGGAGCATGGGACCATCTCTGCTCTTCGCTCGCTGGTTCACAAGACGTTCTCATCGCTCATGTCGGTCAGCTCCACTCGCGCGGTCTCCTTCCCGCGTCTTTTCAAGCGACTGGTCAGCGCCGCCTCCTCGTCGAAGGGACATGTCTCGAAGGGGACGCTCTATACCGAATTCCGGACGATCCTCACCGGCATGCTCGAGTCGTTCCGCTCTGAGGGGGACATGCTCGTCATCACGAAGCACCTCGTCGACCGTGACGTCTCAGAAACGGTTGCCGAACTCGTGGGTGAAAGGAACAAGGGATGGTCGCCAACGCGGGACGCGTGCAATGGCTGTGGGGCAGCGTTTGCCAGCAAAAAGGCTGTGGAGAGCTATGGCCATGCTCGTGGGGAGGTTGCGGGGCCGGCCAGCGAGCCAGTGATTGTGTCACGGACAGGAGCCATATACCATACTCGATGCTTACCACCGGAATTCCATGCTAATCATACCGTCAATGTACATTAAGCAGCATATGTCCTTTTTATTGTAATTTTTGGGGGGTGTTTCATCACGAAAGCAGGATAAAGTCAAGCATCTGCGCATGGACATGCGACAGTGAGAGATTGGAGGGCAAGGGATGGTAGTAGACTCACCATCCGTCATACTGGAGCGAGCCATCTCCACTAAGCTTCTGTACGTCGCGCTATCCTGGATCGCGACGCCCAACGATTGGGCTTCCCTCCCGAACGCCTCCACGTCGAGGATCATCTGTGTCCTGATCTTATCCTCGTCCGCCTTGCCGTCGTCGTCGCCCTTGTTTCCGCCGAAGAGTGAGTATGTCGCCTTCTTCCCTTTCTTCAGCCGACGGAGCGACTCCTCCGTTTTCTTCATCGCCGACAAGAAGTAGATGTATCGTTGCGCGACGACCTCGAACACCTCTTCCGCTACGGGGGCGAGGAGGCTCTCCTTGAGCGCGGATCCGGGGCCATCGACGGTCTGGATGCCGAAGAAGGCCTTAGTGTGCTTGAAGATGAGCGAGACGAAGTAGCTGGGCTCCGTCGGAGTCTTCTTGGCCGACGCGCGGAACTGGGAGGGGATGGAGCGCATCGGGAGGAGCGCGTCGCAGCCGCGGCGGGAGAGAATGAGCACGATCTGGCTTGTCAGCGTCGGGACGAGGGCCGTCATTTTAGACAACGCGTGCTTCAGTGCATCTGTGCGAACCGGTGAGGGGGCGACGGCGGTACGAGATGCTTGCCTGACACACCTTCCGGGGTGACCCCTTGCTCGCCCTCAGCTGACGTCGAATCCGGTAGCATGGCGTTCAACTCCTCTCGCCAGAACTTCATCATGTGCGTCTCGAGTGCTTTCATGTCGGTGATCGCGACCGCGAACTGTAGCAACAGCGCGTCGTCCGCCGCTACGGTTTCGGCTGATACAGCTTCTGTTGGTATGGGCGTAGGTGATCGTGCCGTTGATGACGCTCCTGACTGCCGTCCTCTCAGTGGTCATGGCCATGTATGCACGCAAGGAGGCGACCTACTGCACCTATTCGTTCGGCCGCAATGGCAGTGGCAACCTTGGCCGTCGGCTCGGGTGGGGGTAAACTGTTGGTCAGCCACGTTCGGTACCTGCTCAACATCTTTTCGGGGGCACAGTTAACAACCGGCGGAACCTAAAGGTATACTTCAGCATCCCACAAACCTGCAGCGTGAATCGCCAAAATCTCGAGTTGAGTTCCGGGATGTAGATCTCTGCGCTCCAGCATGTCCGAATAGCATCCCAAATAGCGGCAGCTTGCGGTGTGACGAATGGCGCAAGGCCTACACAACGCGGTTAACGATGGCAGTTCGCAATCCTCGCGGGCAGAAAAAAAAAGGCACCCTTATTTCGCTCCAGCTTCGTCGTCGCGAGCGCGTCCTCGAGCTTGGTGACGATCTCCTTCCACCGTAACTGGAAGTACACAGGAAGCTGCCACCGCTTCTCAAAGGACGTGAACACAATGTGTGCCCGCATCGCCTGCACCGACCGCACCGACGGCGCCAGAAACTCCAGCGCGCGGATGAACGCCTGGGTCGTCTCGTGGTGCTGCAAACCGTCCCCCGTTCAGCTACCTGTTCGCTCACAGGGAGATCGAAGACAGACCTTCCGAAAATCGTCCGGCTTGCCCGCCGCGAAGATGATGCCCCCCAACTCGTCCATCAGCGCACGCCCGACCTCCGCCCACACGACGTTCGCCATGATCTCGAAGCCGGGTTCCTCCCCGTCCCCGTCCCCATCCCGGCTCTCACCTACATGGGTGTGCGAGCCGGACTTGGCGCACACCGCGTCCGCGATCTCCATGATGCGCCGCATGTCCTTATCGACGACGCGGAGGATAGTATTGTAGAGCGCAGCGAGCGGGTCGTCCGTCTCGTCGAGGATGTGCGCGAAGTTCGGCGTGGAGGAGTTCGCGTCGGCGCGGAGGGCGAACTCAAACGGGTTCTGTTTCGCGGCGAACGCGGTGAAGGGTGTGTATGGGGTGTGCGGGGCCAGAGACGCGGTCAGAGGGGGAGCGGAGGACACGCCTATTCGGGAGGGCAATGGTGTGTGAGGGACGATGGGCGAGCGGGGGGCGGAGAGGGCCCCGGGATATATCGTCTGGACAGTGCATCAGTGAGCTGGTCTAGAGGCATACCACGATCGGAGACGCACCTTCTTGACAAACTTGCGAACAACCTCTCGTCGAAGGACGTCCTCCGCGTCTCGCCAGAGTCCGAGCATGTCGTATGTGCGCAGGCACTCTGTGACGTCGGCGTAGAGCTTCGACTTCTCAATTTCGGTGACTTTGCCTGTTTTCCCGTGGCCACCGATGAGCGAGTTCAGCGTGGTCGCGAAGAGGTGGTCCAGGTCAGAAGACAGCGTTGACTTGATACGCTCGACACGCTATACGTGCGTTAGGTTCAGTGGAGTAGTACAATGGGAATGGAAAAGGGCTCACAAACCCATTGGGATTCGTCGATAAAAGCACAGGGTTCTGTACGGGCTCGTGAGACGTGGTAGAGCAGCTGGGTATACTCTGCAGCGACGCGTGCTATGTGCTTGGCGCGGTTGCCTCGTATCCTGACATTGCGAAATGTCTTGAGCATGCTTATAGGTTATAAAATCACACAGACACACCTATCATCTGCATCGGGATCGACATGGGATGTCAAAGGTACAGTTCCTACGGAAGGGCTGTCCTTGCCCGCATCCTCTGGTGAGGTGATGAGCAACAGAGTCTCCAACCGCGTAATGGACTCCGAGATCTTGAGCAGCAAGTGGAGGAACGCCTTCTGCTCGCGGATGACGGCACGCTTGTCCAGCTTGTCCTTGATCTCATCCTGGATGGCCTGAAGAGTCTTTCGTGCCTCCTGTGCGTACCATAAAATATAATGCGATTAACAGAGTATGGCCTACGATAAAGTGGCTACGACGTACGAGCACCCGCGCCTTCACGTCCGTCAGCGGCCGCCTCATGCTCTCTAAACGTGTCCCCTCCCCCCGCAAGTCCGTGCTTAGACTGATGAACGCCTCGTAGTCATCGTTGATCAACTTGACGAGCTCCTCCTTCAGCGTGGCAAGGTAGTCCCGTAGCTCCGTACGCAAGTCCGGCAGCGAGGTATATGCGCGCGAAAGCAGGAACTGTTCGACGTCATAAGTCTCCGCGGAAAGGTATTGGTCATCGTGAGACAGTGGCGCATATACAGGCAAGTCGCGCGCGTCCTCTGGAACCTCGATGTCGTCAAAGCCATTGACCTTCCTGCCTGGGGCGGAGGACTCGCGTGCTGCCAGCTCTTCCGCAAGCCTGTCGAGTTCGAAGGGGTCCCTAGAGCCGACAGCATCGGGAATCCTGTGGGACGCCATGCGCCAAGTTGCCTGAGTATCAAGATGCTGCCAATTCGACGAGAAGGGGTAGCTTTGGGGTAAGGGAGAGTGGTTGGAGCGAAGCCGCGCTGTCCGAGTTCTCGCGCGCTCAAGCCGCGCTACACTCGCTATACACGTGTGCAGGTTTTCCCACGAGGCGCGTCGCGCAGATGGTCAACCCAAGTCATGCCAACCTGGGCGCACTGCGGTCCCGCTAGGTGTGTTGATGACCACAGCCCGCAAGCGTAGGCGCACCTCGAGATCATCTCCTCTCCCTCTCTCTTGGGCTCCCTGAACGTCTTTTGGCCTCTGGATCTGCACCTGTACATCGGAAACCAGATTGACGCTGCTGCATCCGTCAAACTCCGCGCCAGTGCAACGTACATAAAGAAACCTGGAGGCCCGCTGCGATCCCAGTGCTGCTCCCCACAGACCACGACGGCCAAGACCCTCATTCATCTACTCTGACATATACCGCCAGCAAAAACCGCCAGCGAAAAGGACGATGAAGCCCGCCGTCGCCCGACCCTGGACCGGCTCGCCCTACCGCCGACGCCGCACCCTCTGGACGCTCCTCCTTCTCACCGCCGCGTTCGTCTACTACTGCACGCAGTACGGCCCCCCATCCCTGCTCTCCTCGCTGTCCCTCAAGGACGCCGGCTTCTCGCCCGACTCCTCGCTCGCGGGCCGCATCGCGCAAGCCAAGGCCCAAGCGGACGTGCGCGAGATCGACGCGCTCCTGCACTTTGTCACCGCGCACCCGGAACGTAAGCTCGACGAGGATGGCGGCTCGATACGCGTCAAGGGCATGGGGAGCGTGGTGGTCGATCCGGCGAAGCCTGTCGATTTGAGGGTGTACTCGCCGGACGGGTATTATGGGTGGGAGGACCATTTGAAGACGCTGAGGGAGCAGTATCCGCTTGTGGTGTTCAGCAAAACCTATTGCCGGTAAGTGTTTACCGTCTTGTAAGGGCTGTGGGCGTTGGCTTAATGCGGTCGTGTGCCAGACACTCCAAGAGAGCGAAGGACCTATTGGCCTCATACGACTTAACACCCCCGCCAACGGTCGTCGAGTTGGACATCCGCTCTGATGGTCCTCAACTGCAGGCTATCCTTGCAAGGCTAACAGAGCGGAATACCGTCCCAAATATCCTTTTGAAGGTAATTTCCCTGAATAACTCTGAAATAACTGAGGTCCTGATTCGCATCAACAGGGGAGTTCGATCGGGGGCGCGGACGATATCGTCAAGTTACATGACGAGCACAGACTCAAGAGGCTGTTAGAGGAGGGTGGACTTACCGTCAGAGGCGTCTGAAACACCACCGTCACCCCTGGAGGAATCGTACATCTTTGTGAGTCAGATGTATGTTTTCGAAACATGTATTACTACTACTATTTATGCGGATGGCGACCGCGCTGTTTCACTCTCGTTTTCATACTGTCTCTAGGATTTTCTACGTTCTCAGGCGAAGGCTGAGGATGCACCTGACCACATTACACCAAGTAAGCTCTCACAGTTTCTTGTGAAGTTCCTTGGCCCATGAAGGGGGTTCGTCCTTCCCCGCTTCTTCGAGTGCCTCCCCCTCCTCCATGGTGTCATGAACAGTATCGGCCTTGTGCTCGGCCGGCGCGTACACCTACAACAGCATAAGTAATTTGCCAGAGAAAACGAACTTAGGACGAGCGAGCTTACCGTCGAGACGATCAGCGGGGTCGGACCACTGTTCTTGAACTACAAGTTGCAACATAAGGTAAGCACATGCGCATACAACGGCAGACACAGCCAACTCACGTTGTGTAGTGTGCCCGCAGGGACGATCACAACATCGCCAGGTTTCACCGCCTCTTCCTAAATGCGACCCTCAGCCATGTGCGAACAGCTATATGCTCGTAAGCCTCACCCGCTTTCCATCGATGACGGCCACTCCCGTGCCCGAGAGGAAGTTCAGGTGCTGGTCGACGGTGTGCCTCTCCTACAGTCATAGGTCGTCAATTGAGCCTGTTGTATGCACCATCCAGACGCGCACACACTCACCTCGCCGATCTCCCCGCCGACAGGGATAGTCATGATGACGAGCTGGCTGTTCCGCCCGGTCCAGAGGACGCGCCTAAACTTATCGCTCTCGGACGCGACCTCGGCGATGTTCCTGAAGATGGCGACCGTCTTCGGCGGGTCGGTATTCGGCTTCCACTGGGACATCTTGGTGGACAGGGCTCTGGTGGTCGTGCAGGCGTAAAGGATGTTGCGGGCAGTGTTGTAGCGGGCGGTGAGCTTGAAAGCGGGAGAGGAGACGAGGAGCGGACGGAGCATTATGAGGTCAGAGGTCGGGGACACGATGTCTATGTCTATGGCGGCATGCTTGGCAAGTCATAATGACGGCCGAGGTCAGTGACATGACGCGGTGAAGGATTGGCGGAACGTCATCGATCCATTCGTTCCGTAGGCGGTCAGTTACTGTCCGATGCGCGCCCAGCTGCGCTGGGGCCGGTATGTGTTCCTCGATCGGAAGCCCGAGGAGCCAACTTGAGCCAACTTGAGCGAAAGTTGATCCAGCCACGTAACGTAAGTTCGTCGATACCGTCCGGTGTGGTTAACGTGATTCAGATGCATGACGGGACCCACGGACTCGATAAATTAGAGGAGTATTGCGGTCAAGTAGACTTGGATTGACAAATCCAGGATAAAAGGACAAGCCTGCTCTGTAATGGAAGGCCTACAGCTGTTTATTCTCGGAGCCCGAAGGAACCAGGATAGTCTTCGTGAGCATCAAGACCGGGCGAGGAGTTATGGGAGTATGGGTCCAAGTTTGATCGCCGGGCGCTTCGTTGAGTGCGCATCCAAAATGACTCTCAAGCTCATGTTATCATACTTAATGTGAGTCGGACTCTCATCGAAAAGCCAGTCGGACAAATATGTCTGTCTGACTGTCCGGGGTGGTCGGTCACCCGTGCCCACTGTCCACGGTTAGTGTGTATACGTAGTGGTAATTATAATAATCTGCTGTAAGATATGTTTGTTTGCCCTTTAAGTTTCTGTTCCTTGTTTCTATGCTTGCTCACGTCGTTCACGCCGGTTGCACTGGTGCACCTGATGTCATCATATCTATATGTACAGACTCGTGATGAACGGACGTCGAAAAGACGTTATGAAAGGCAAATGAAAGGCAACAATTGGAAAGCCCGAGCGAGCCTGAGTGCACATGGCGATGAGGGACGGTGGCGGCAGTTAGCGCCCGGAGGCTTGGGCGGGCCGAGTCGGGGACGAGAGATCGACGGTGGTTGCCAGTCGACCACCACGTCAACACCGCGTTGCCCGCTGTCTGGATCCGCCCGCTGGCCACTGGCCCCGATAGCACTCGTTTTGCACCTTGCTTGGCACTATGGCGTCTTGTAAGGGGAAACGATGAACTCTCGTGGTTCAGTACTTGGACACACTGGCTTCTCTTGGACTCCCAGTCGTCTACTCTCTCCAGTGGAGAGAGCAACAAACGGCATAGTACTTCTCCGACCTTCATACCGTCTCAGAGCAATTGCGAGCTTGCTCGTGTCGACAACGCAAGCTGATGGATTGTAACGGACTCACTAGACTCTGGCACACGACTCGATTGCGACAGACACCCAAGTGATGTGGCCGTCGGGATCGTGATGGGCCAACGCTTCCCGCCAAGCTCAACTTGGTCTGCCACAATCATCCTGTCGCACTCCGTCAGACTCCGTCTCTGCCACAGATTTACCTCTTGTGCAACGGAATCACGCTTGGAATCATAATCCAGGAACCCCACACCTGTGGCCCGCCGTTGCATGCATTGCACCGTTCGTCATCCGTCCATGTGCTTCCCGACCGTATCACGCTATCGCGACTCACGCGTTCCCCTCTTCGCGATGTCTCTGCCTCAACTCTGCCTTCAGGGGGAATACTGCTGACAAGCCGAGGGCGGGAGGACGCGGGACCGGCCGTCGTCCCTGTATAAAGAGTTGTTGATTGCGCGACAGGTGTCCTTCAACGCTCCTCGTAGAGTCGTAGCCCTTCCACTCTTTTACGCCCCCGGCTTCTGTCGGCATCACGCCGCCCATGGCTTCGGTCTTCCTTCCGCTCCTTGCCTTCACCGGCGCCGCTCTGGCTGCCAAGTTCTCTCCTTCCGACATCAAGCACTCCACGACCATCGGCAACACCCTCCCGAACAAGTTCATCGTCGAGGTCGACAGTGTCCAGAACATCCCCGGTGGCAAGCGCGCCATCGATACCCGCAGGGTGCGTCATCTTCTGTGATCCTTCGCCGAGCCTCACGCTAATGTGAAGTCGTGCACAGCCTCATGACATCGTTTACGAGCATCTTTCGAAGAGGGAGCTTCTGTACACGGTTGACAAGGAGTTCGACTCCCCCGGCCTGTTCACTGGTTCCGTGTTGACGTTGGACGTACGTGCTTCACCTGTTCTCGCTTGATCCTGCCTGAACTTATGCATTGCCCCCCTTCAGAATGCTCATGTGAGTGACGTGTCAGATATGCGCGTGTATTCCTTGGCTGAAGATTGCATCGCCTGCGTAGGATGTTGCAAAAGTACGCGAAATCCCGGGTGTGAAGGCCATTCGCCCAGTCACTATTATACCCGCTCCCAAGTAAGTCTGCTTAGGGACCTTCCACTCTCTTGGGACGATCTGACGGGCGACTCGTAGGCCGGTCAAGAAGCACGTCGTCACTGGAGCTACCGACCCTCAGATCCCTGCCGACTCGGAGTCCACCCACATTATCACTGTGAGGCCTAGCCTTCCTATTTCGTGAACACCATCCTCATGTCCTTGTCAGCAAGTCGACAAGTTGCACGCCCAGGGCATCCTGGGAAAGGGCATCAAGATCGGAATGTATGCACACGTGTCTTGTTTTCTTTCCTCGGGCCGTTCTAACACCTCTCTCTAGCATTGATACTGGTGTCGACTACACCAACCCTTCCCTTGGTGGCGCTTTCGGCGCTGGCCACAAGGTCATTGGTGGTCACGACTTCGTTGGAGACGCATACAGTGAGTTCTAGCGCTGCTACTCCGTGAACATTGGCACTGACATCATGAACAGATGGTACTTCGAACTCCCTAGGAACTTAACAGCGATAATGCTCATGATCTTGTGCAGGCTCGAACACCGCCACGCCCGATAACGACCCTCTCGACCAGTGCAACGGTCACGGTACTCACGTCGCCGTAGGCATTCTTATTGATAATAATTGCACCAAGTCGTTAACGCATGCGGATCCCAGGGTATCATCGGTGCTGACCCGGGCAACCCATTCAACATCAGCGGTGTCGCATACCAGGCGTCGATCAACGCATACAGGATCTTCGGTTGCACTGGTTCCGTCAGCGACGACAGTGAGCATTCCGCTTATTGCGCGTTAGCTGTCCAAACACCAATGCTGAGCTTCTCAATTCGTACCCGCTTTTCATAGTTATCGTCGACGCACTCCTTCAGGGTTACAAGGACGGCAACCACATCCTCACTCTGTCGCTCGGTGGCTCTGACGGTTGGACCGAGTCCTCGAGTTCCGTCGTCTCGAGCCGCATTGCTGCTTCTGGACGCATCGTCACCATCGCGGCCGGTAAGTCTCACGTGCCCCAGCATCGCGCTGCTCTGCGACTTCAGGCAATGGACTGACGCGGCGTAACGAACACAGGTAACGAGGGCGCGACCGGTTCATGGTACAGCTCCAGCCCCGGTAACGCGATCAACGCGATCTCCGTCGCCTCTCTCGACAACACGATCATTCCCCTCCAGAACCTCACGGTTTCCGGCGTTCAGCACGACCCTATCACGTACTTCAGTGCGCTTCCTCTCAAGGTCACGGACACCCTGCCGCTCTACGCTATCAGCAAGGACGCCACTGTCACGAATGACGCGTGCGACCCGCTTCCCGACAGCACCCCCGACTTGTCCAAATATGTCGTGCTCGTCCGCCGCGGTAGTTGCGCTTTCGTGAGTTTATCGTCTATAGCGCCCCGGAGCCCCACCGGATGCTGAACCTTATTTTTAGACGCAGAAATTGGGTAACGTCGCCGCGAAGGGCGCTAAGGTGACTCTTATCTACGAGTATGTCTTGAAAGTTCTATTCCGGTGTGATCATTTGCTGAACAAACTGTCCGCTTGTAGCAACGGTAACGGCTTTGCTGGCATCTCGGTTGGCAACTACACTGCGGTCCTCATCCAGGCTGCCGATGGTACTTTCGTACGTGCACACTGCCAAAGTTAGAATAGCTACACCCCTTCTCACGTCCACTTTGCCCACAGCTCGCCCAGCAGCTCGCCGCTGGCAAGCAGATCTCCGTCACCTTCCCCCAGTCCGGTGCGAGCACGAGCTTCCCCGACCCGCACGGTGGCCTCATCTCCGACTTCACGACCTACGGCCCGTCGAACGACTTCTACTTCAAGCCTGCGATCGCCGCTCCCGGTGGTAACATCCTCTCGACGTACCCCGTCCCGATGGGCACCTACGCCGTGCTCTCCGGTACCTCGATGGCGACGCCCTTCATGGCTGGTGTTTCTGCTCTTCTCTTCCAGGTTCGTGGCACGGGAGCCGACGTCGGCCGCGCAGCCCGCACGATCTTCGAGACCACCGCGCAGCGGGTGCCCTCGAGCAAGACCGACGGTGACCCGCTCCAGACTGTGACCCAGCAGGGTGCCGGTTTGGTCAACGCGTTCGCTGCCGTCCACTCGGAGGTCTTCGTCTCGCCCTCGGAGCTCATCACCAACGACACTGCTCACTACAAGTCCGTGTGAGTAGCGCTTTTCACACCTGCTACTGTGTCCTTCATATTGACAACGACGACGTCACAGCCACTCCTTCACTGTCAAGAACAACGGCAAGAAGACCAAGAAGTTCAAGATCACTCACCATGCCGCAGGCACTGCGCTCACGTTCCAGCAGGTTTGTCTGGTTCATCATGCGTGTCGACATGACTAGTCGCTCATGTGGTACCCTAGGGCGCGCCTGCAACCGGTCCCGTTCCTCTTTCTCCCAAGGCCGCATCCGTCGAGTACTTCCCTTCTGAGCTCAACGTCTGGCCCGGTACCTCTGAGACGGTATTCGTTATCATCAAGCCGCCCAAGGGCCTCAACTCGACGGACAACCCCGTCTTCTCTGGCTTCCTCGAAATCGCGAACGCGCAGGAGAGCTACCACGTCACGTACCTCGGGCTCGCCGCAGCGCTCAAGGACACGCACGTCATCGACAACACGGACACGTTCTTCGGCGTGAAGATCCCCGCGATCTTCGACTCGAGCAGCAACGTCGTGAACTCGACCAAGAACTTCACGTTCCAGGGCAACGACTTCCCGTCCGTCGTGTCGCGCCTCAACTTCGGCACGCCGCTCCTCCAGTTCGACCTCGTCAAGCCCGACATCAAGCTCACGACGTCGCTGACCAGGCGCGATGGCGTGCACGTGTTCGAGCGCGGGGACTACTCGTTCCCGTGGGACAAGAAGCCCAACACCTTCGCGAAGGTGAAGACGATCGGCCCGCTCTTCAGCGCGAAGTACCAGCCGCGTAACTCGAACCAGAACGTACGTCCTTACTTCTTCCCTTGACTCTTGCGAGAGCGGATCGAATTAACATCCTGATGCGGGCGCACAGGACGGTACCGGCTTCAACGAGATCGCGCTGTCGAAGCCGCAGTTCCTGAACGGGACGACGATCCCCAACGGCGCGTACCGCATCCTCCTGCGTGCGCTCAAGGTCACTGGCGACCCGACGCGGGAGGAGGACTTCGAGAGCTGGCTGAGCCCTGTGATCGGCATCCAGGCGTGAGCTCCTGTTGTATGTAATGTAGTACTGACGGTTGCGTGTGTATATAGGGACTTTCACAGCTAGCTATACCACTAATAATGTTTCTCGGCTCAGCTTTTGGCAGCAGCCACGGTGATTTCGAGCCATCTCTCCAGTGCCGTGTGGAGTTTCTCTGCTTACGAAGTTCAACGCTGATCCATGGTTCTGGCCTCCTTTCCCGGTGTCTTTCCTTCCATCATCATGTGGAGGAAACAGTTAATTGTCTTGCACAGAAAGTTCACATCGTCTGGGTATCGCTTGCGAACGCTCCAGTGATGGGCGGTGTGCGTTTGTGGGTGCATGGGAAGGAAGTGGAAGTCATCGCTCGGCCCGTTGATATCCGCGCTCCTGATGGGATGGCGGACGCGCCTTGTTTCTTTCCTCCTCCCGCATCGTCCAGCTATATCCGTGCTGCAAGATGGCCCAAGACACTCAGATACTCACAAGTCCGTATGCTGATGACAAGATGTTTTACAAGAACTTCCCAGGGGGCTATGTCACCCGCGAATTCTTCTGGCGGAACCATCAGCCGTGGCTTCAAGGACAAGGTTATATGCTCCGTCCCCGGTACCATCCAGACTGGAAGCCGTCCTGGGCTGGGACGAAGAAGGACCCTGACGATTGTGAGGACGGCCAAGTATACTTCGTACGTCAAACAAACATTGGGTCGTGACTTTAATGTGTTAATTGGTGAAGCACGCTAGAGACTTGGGATCATGGATGCGACGCGTATATCCGACGGGCGCGTGGTTGTGCTCAAGAAAGTGGACAAGCACAACCATCCTTACGAGGCCGAGATCGGCCAGCTGTTCTCCAAGGAACCGCTCGCGTCCGATCCCCGCAATCGCTCTGTTCCCATATACGACGTCTTACAATCACCTCTTGATGAGTCTATGATTTGCCTGGTCATGCCATACCTTATGCGCCACCATGAGGTGCGTTTCGGGACCATAGGCGAAGCCGTCGAATGCTTCCGCCAGCTGTTCGAGGTATGGCATCCTCTTATGCGACACGGATACTTGGGTAACTGACGCGTCAGCACTTCAGGGGCTCGAATTCATGCATGCGCAGCGTGTTGCTCATCGGTGAGCTAGCCTAGCTATTCCTTACGAGTTCGCCTAACCTTTCCACAGGGATATCATGGCCCTCAATGTCATGTTGGATCTCGCCCCGCTCTATTCAGTAACCCCTCACCCCATCGTGCGGGGAAGGAGCTACGATTTCAAACGGCGTGTCCGCAGATTCAGTCGGACAGAACGTCCAGTCAAGTACTACTACATAGATTTCGGCATCTCTCGCAGGTATGCGTCGGACGACGATGCCCCGCTGGAAGACATCATCGTCGGAGGGGACAAGTCTGTCCCCGAGTTCGAGGGCACGGACGAGCCACAGAACCCGTTCTGGACCGACATCTACTACCTCGGGAATCTGATTCGGACTGGGTTCCTGGAGGTGCGCTCCCGCTCTCGTCGTGCTGTCTCCGACCCCGCTGATGGCGTTGCGTTCGCAGACGGCGCACGGCTTCGAGTTCATGCAGCCGTTGATCGCCGACATGGTCCAGCGGGACCCGTCGGCGCGACCAACCATCGGTGCGGCGCATTCACGCTTCAAGGAGCTCGTTGGTTCGTTGTCTGAACGCAAGCTCCGGTCACGAGTCGTGTACAGGGATGAACTTGCGTTCGTTCGGCCTTTCAAGTCCCTGAAGCACTATATTCGTACAAGGATGCGCGTATTGCGAGGCTCGCCCGCACTTCCTACTCCTTGACAATGACTACCCCTACTAGTACAGTCGCGTTTTCGCACCTTACAGTAGGATAATCGGGGGTTGCCAGATAATTATCGCTCTGTTGACTTGGTAATGATGTTGTGAAGCTGTGCAGTTAGGATGAATTGAACTACTTGCCGTTTTGATGTACCTAAAGTTATAGGTTGCTTACGGGCGAACTCGGTCACTGCAATGGTGGATGGTATGATAGGCGCACATGTCTAGTATTAAGCGCCAAGCGTTGTCTCCCCCCTTCAAGTTCTTCCCCATCGTTGGGCGGTCTCGGTCTCTACTCCAACCTTCCCCCAACCTCATCGTCCCTTCTCCTATCGCGAGATAACGCCGCTCATGGAAGCAGCGATCCGTGAAGAAGATCCCACCTCTCCCAGCTCCGCTCGTCCCATCCTCTGACCTCTCTTACCGCAGCTCTCAAAACTCGAGACGTGGTGACGTGATCATTACTAGTGGCTGGCGGTGGAACGCGGTTACATGCTCCGTCCTTGCTATAGGCCTGAATGGCAGCCCTCAGGAATAAGGGACCGTCGGAAATCAAAATACGAATGTGAGGATTTGGACCCCCCAATTGTGCGCGATGACTCGCGCTCAGCAGTTCCATCCTACGCTAACAACTGCTGCTGTTCAATTTAGTTTCATTTTGGATGATGTTCGCATTTTCCACAACTCTCTCGTGGTGCTGAAGAAGGCCCATCCTGTCCCTCTCCACGAAGAAATTACTGTCAGTTGGTATCGCAACACGCGTTTTGTCCACGATGCTCGTTCTTGTTACCGTTTCGCTGCTCGTTGTATTCCCGCCAATTCCGCTTGCTTGCCTATGGGAAAGCAGCTTCGAATCTATTGACCTCTCTCCAGCCTCTCTCCCCGCGAAGACGCAGGTGACGTGCTCATTCCGTGCCGGGCTATTGTTTTCGCATAACTGATCATCCGATGCTAACAAGGCATCATCTGGATAGGCGCCATCTCGAAGCGAAGCCGGTAAGCGTCCCCAAGACAAACACGATAAAGTCCCCGGAGCAGAGACTGGATCGGAGAGGGCAGGCCGCACCCCACGCATCACGCTATATCCCCACATCACACTAGGATGGCCTTTTCTGCTAAAGACGAAGTGAAGACCGAACCGCACCCTCTAGACGCGACTGTTTTTCGTGGTGGCCTCTTCAAGAACGAGTTTTTCTGGCGGGACCATCAGCCATGGTTTGCGCAGTCCGGGTACATGCTGCGTCCCCGTTATCGCCACGACTGGGAACCCTCTTGGCTCAAGTCCAAGAAGAAACCGTTCTTCTGTGAGGACGGAAGATCTCCATTAGTGAGTCGCATAACCTTTTCAGCATGTTTCGCTGCCACAATCCCCTCCAGAATACCACTATCATGGATGCCGTTCGCACTTCCGACGGACGCGTTGTCGCTCTGAAGCAGGTCCCCAAGTCGAGATACCCCAACGAAGAGGATCTCAACCGCTTCTTAACCATGTCAGAACCGCAGGCTAGCGATCCCCATAATCGTTCAGTCCCCGTCCATGAGATCCTTCAGTCGCCCTTAGACGACGACGTTCTTTTCATGGCTATGCCGTACTTGGCACGCATAGACAGAGTTAAGTTCGCCACTGTCGGAGAAGCCGTAGAATGCTTCCGACAGCTCTTCGAGGTACGTGTGACGTTGTCCCCGTATTATAGCTCCCGGTCTCATGATTACGCCATCGCCAGGGCTTACAGTTTCTACATCACCACCATATTGTACATTGGTGAGCGTGTCAGGTCCTTCTGTCAGGCATATACGATCATCTCAAATGCTTTACTAGTGATATTAAGATGAACAACGTGATGATGGACCCGACGCCTGTCTTTTCAGATGTTCCTCACCCCACACACCGGTATCAGAGCTACGATTTCAAGCATTACATCAGGACGCGCACCCGCACGTCCCACCCCACCAGGTACTTCTACATCGACTTCGGCCTATCGTTGAGGGTACCCCCCGATGATCCCTCTCCTGAAGTCCTTGTTCCCATGCCCGGGGATAAGACTGTCCCCGAGTTCGAAGGCCCTGGCCCTCTGGGTCGTTATGCCGACCCCTACAAGATCGACGTGTACTGCTTGGGGAATATTATCCGCGAACACTTCATGGACGTGAGTGCCCAAGTCGTTCCTTGTGAGGCCGGGCGGTTGCTAACAGTTATCACGATGTTTGCAGAAGACCCGTAATTTTGAATTCCTCCAGCCGGTCGTGGCTGAGATGGTACAACGCGACCCGGCGGCGAGACCATCGATCGACCAGGCGTTCGCACATTTTGAACAACTGCGTACCTCTCTCTCGCCCTGGAAGTTGCGTTCCCGTGTCGTGTATGAGGATGATGTGGCGTTAGCCACGCCGTTTCGCGCCTTCCGTCACCTTCTTCGAACTGCCTTCTGGATGGTCACAGGGACGTCTCCCCTTCCTACTCCTCGTGATACCAACTAGCGTCATGCTAGTATGAGCTATACCGCACTGTTGTCTGTTTATCATTCGGAGCAGCCTTCCTAGTGTCATCTTCCCGTTTAGTGTACATGTAGGATGCAGGATGTGCAGCTGGTGCTATGCGATATTTCCAGGCTAGGCTTCGTACGAAATCGCAACTTCGAGCGTATGTGGGCGATTGGATTGAAGGAGGTCGTTGAACTACGCATCACTTCGAAACTGTTGGCACTGTAAGTAAAGCGGCAAGCTTGGACTCGGCCCCCAATTTTGGCGCCTGTCTTTCCTCGGCGCCTAGCGGCCAGCATTCACGGTGACCACGCACCACGACCATCAGTGTCGAGCTAAGTTGAACTTCAGCATATCCTTTTCGCGCGTTCTCTGCATCTCCTTCTCCTTCTCAGCTCGAGCTTTTATCGCCCATGGAAGACTTGGATGACACCCAACAGGCAGACTCCGTTCAAGTCCACTCGCGTCCAACTCAGACTCGTCCCGATGACGAGCTCGAGCTTCCCGACGCCGAAGCATGGTGGCGCGACCGTCAGCTGTAGTTGGCAGAACGCGGTTATGTGCTTCTTCCTCGTTACCGGCCTGGTTGGAAACCATCATGGAAAGAACATCCAGGCAGGCATTTCGAGGATTGGCATGTGGTGCCTGTAAGTTTCGAACCTTCCTTGCCGCTCGTATGCTGCTAACCTTACTTGTCAGTCGGACTATATTCTGGATGCTGTCCGCACCTCTGACAACTCGCTTGTGGCATTGAAACTGGTCGACAGTGAGCACACCCTCACGAAGTCGAAATCTCCCAGTTCCAACCATCCTAACCACTGTGTGCCCATACTCGACGTTTTCGGTGTTCCCGACCAACCGAATCTCACTATCATGCTTCTACCCCTCCTCCGGGCTTGTAATGATCCATCTGGGCTGACGGTTGGCGAAGTGCTCTCCTTCATCCAGCAAATATTTGAAGATTTATTTTCGCACCGGCCGCTTGCCGATACTGATCGGCTATTCCCAAGTTTGCAACATATGCACGAGTAGCATGAGCATATCGCGTCACAGGTATGCCAATACCGCCGTGTAGCTCGAAGGGTGTCTAAGTCAAACAGAGATTGCACTGGCACCAACATTGTGTTCGATCCTCGGCCTATGTATCCCCAGATGTTCCATCCCCGATCGCCTGAGAAGTCGCTCGACTCTTGAAGTTCGCCCCACCACTTAACACGTACAGCACATCTGGTGAGATACTACTTCGTCGACTTCGGTCTGTCTATGCGTTACAACTCTGAAGACGGGCCTCCGCATGAACATCCCATCCGAGGCAGAGACAAGTCCGTCCCCGAATTCAAAAATTGGGACGAGGAGCTACTCGATCCCTTTCCGACCGACATACACTATGTCGGAAACGTGATACCGTAATCTATCCTGCAGGTGCGTGGGGACCTTCACTACTTGGCCTGCGCTGACTTCTGTTCCTTTCGTTCAGAGTTACCGCGGGATGGAACTTTTGGTCCCCCTCGTGCAAGATATTCAACCCGACCCGTTAAGGCTGCCGGCAATAGATGAGGTAATACGTCGGTTCAACGGGACACTGTCCGATTTTGGACCTTGCGGTCGTGCCCAGTCCCCGTTAACGAGGAGACGGTCGTGGGATGGTATCGCAACACAGGTCATGTGTTTCCGAACGATCCGCTATATCCTTTCGCTCAAGCCTGCGATGCCCGCGCCTTCGTAGTCTCGTGCCACCCTGCCGTTGTCCTTGTTCATGTCATCCGTTGTACCGTTGTCGATGGCTTCTATACACACAAACACAAGTAAGTCCAGCGTCTGTTGCCGCTTCAACCCGACTCATCTGACACGAGTCTGGCAGGCTTCGGTTCCTAGAACGCAGTGGGGCGATGGGCTGTCGTTCGACCTTTTCGACCGCGCGTGCGCACTTCGCGTAGGGTAAGCTTTCGGCTTCTTCGAATTAACAACGGGTGCATTGTCCGTGGGATGCCGGGGATTAGATAAAGGCGTGAGCGCTGTCCCCCTGGGTTCGAGCGGATTCGGCATGGGGTTCTAGCTTATGCACGCATAGAATGTAGATCCATGTGTAGGTTCTTCGATATCAAATAAAGATGAGCGGTGAGCAGGAAGAATTATTCGTTCGGCTGTGCTCCCCCCGTAACAATCGCGCTGAACTGCTTTTTCAGCCCGGTCTTCTGACCATCACGGTACTTTTGATCATCAACTGTCTTGCCAGCGGTACCTCAGTTAGTACTTAGGTTTAGAAAGCAGCGGTCCCAGCTTCGTTCATTCTGAATCGAGTTTTCCGACGAGCCGTGCAGTACCTGTGCATACGTTTCTGTCAGTAAGAAGCAACTCATCTTCTGCCGATATCTGAAGCAACCTCCGATGTCGTGTAATTTTCATGATTCTCATGCCGGCCACGGCAGCCCTTATTGTCCGCCATAGATTGCCTTGTAGGCGTGTGTGTCCACCGTCCGCTAGAGTGGGAATTGACCTGTCGTGCCGCACTGCCAGGGAACCCGTGAACTGGTGTGCCCTCCGAGGTCGGTTTGTGCTGGTACAGCTGTTGCGTTGTCGCCACTTGTCCTGAACCCGCGGGTCCAGCGCAACTGCATGCGCCCTCAGTCCGAATGTCATAGAGAATGGAGCCTGGATGTAGTCGTCGACGGAAGGCCCAATCTGCGTGTGGCCCGGGATCGATCGGGTATCCGGATGCGTTGTGCGATGCAAATACCATGTGCGGCACGCGGAAAATGCTCACGATTTCGTCACTAGGAGACCATCAACATATGTATAACAGCAAGTACATGGGACAGCGTGAGGCAAAGCGATAGACAACACGATATCGGAGAAGGCACATAAGAAGTCGGTAGCTGACAAGGACTCGGAGATAGTCCAAGGACGCATGCAGACCGGCGAATGCATGGCGCGACAAGTTGGGGCGGGTCCGAAAGTCTCAGACTGACACCTGCACGGACGATCCGGAGGTGATAGGGTGAGCTGACGCTTTTGGTCTTGTGAGCGGCGAAGACGATGGACAGTGTTGGCTTCACGTACTCATAGCAGTTGGATTGCAAGGGTCGAGAAAGGGGTCCTGGCTTGTTGCTTCGCAACCTGCGGTGCTCTGCGAGGTAGTCGCACTACCTAGAAAAAGGGCCTCAGGCCATGTGAGCCAAGCGAGCGAGAGGATGCTTACCGTGAGTAGCGGAAGAAGAGGCTGAGCCTTCCACCCGAGGCTGCGAGGGTCTCTTACGCTCGAGGCGTTTCAGCTCTACTTTGTCTTTTGACCTCTAATTAGCTACTAGTCAGCATTCATGACGGCGCGAAGACAGGTCACAAACATACCTCTGCATTTTCACGGAGAAGGTGAGCCTCTTCCCAGAACTTGACACAAAGCTTCCTGTTATATGACTTGTTTTCATAGATAGTCTTTCGCAAGTCGAGTAACCTAGATCCCATCAACTCGCGGTGAAAACGTACGAAGAGGACGGACTGGAACCTACGCATTAGCCAACTTAAGGAAAGCGTCAGCCTCCTTTGGGTCCATTGCATCGAAACAAGGTGTGACGGTCTCTATCGCAACAGCATAGACATTTATCGCCTCCTTGTAGTGAGCACGAGCAGTGAGGACGGGCTTGAAAACCCGGAACCAGCGGTTGCTGGATGTCTTGAGTTTATCCGCTGTGTCAAGTGCAGCTTCAGTGGCCTTGAGGAGTTTTTGCAGTTGTCCGATGTATTCCGTGGTATCGGCAAGATGAGTCATCGTCGCTGCCACCGTGGCACCTGCAGCCATCGCAGTCAACATGGGCATGGGAGAGCGAAGATAACGGGGTATTGGGGTAAGGGAGGGGGGGTTAGTAGTCGCGCTCGACTGGCCGCTTTAAGCTTAAATTGCATGCGCATCTACGTACGTAACCACAGTGACTATTCACACACCTGAGTGAAGACATCCCAAAAGAACAAAGCGTGCCGGTACGTGACGAGTTATTGCAGGTTGAGCCTGGCCAAATTGGTTCAGCACTGGATGGGGTTAGAAGCTTGCGTCGTTCTACTCACGATCAGCTTGGGAAATCAGGCCGCTGAGACCGCCGCGTGACATCGGCGGTACACCTGCATGGGAGCAATGGTTGTCGAGCGGTCTACGACCGGCTTGACGACAGCTTGTGGACGGGGGATTCTGCTGGAAATGGGGCTGCATCAGGCTGCATCCTGGAGAAGGATGATTGTGGACGCGTGGAAAAAAGCGTGGAACTTTACGTGAGAAGTCTGGACTGTGGACACATGGGCGGCATGCACAAGCGCCATCAGGCACTCGTTAGCGCCGTCTGCCTGGCTCACGTCCGCGTCCCGAGCCGTGCGCGTCGATGTTCGCGCCCGCTCCGAAGTGTTCGCTTCCACTGGCAAGTTTCTCTAAGCCCACCAACTCCTCTACTACTACGTTGACACCCCTCTCCCAGATGCCTCATGCTCTCCACTAGTCCTGACTTCGAACTAGACAGTCTAGAGGTCTATTGGCGGGACCATTATGAATGGCTCCAGCAATGCGGCTATACGCTCCGCCCCCGCTACAAACCAGACTGGACTCCTTCTTGGAAGGGAACAAAGATGTCTCCCCACTCTTGCGAAGATGCACAGAGGGCGGTGGTACGTTCTCCATCTCTTTTGGTCGACCTAGTCCTCTCCTGAAATCGTTCACAGCGACCCATCGTTATGGACGCGACTCGTATGAGCGACAGACGTTTGGTCCTGATGAAACGTATCGACAAGACGGTGCATCCCTATGAGCTCGAAATCGCCCAGTATTTCTCCACCGGGTCCGTCTCTGCTGACCCTC
Source organism: Ganoderma multipileum BCRC 37180 (assembly GCA_000338015.2). NCBI lineage: Eukaryota > Fungi > Basidiomycota > Agaricomycetes > Polyporales > Polyporaceae > Ganoderma > Ganoderma multipileum. The sequence continues at coordinate 106,429 of BACB01000071.1, read as the reverse complement.
GCAACCACTGTTGTCCCGTCTACGAAGTCCTTCAAGATCCCACAAACGAGGACACCATCATAGTAGTCATGCCACACCTCAGGCGATACATAAACCCGGCGTTTGAGACTATCGGAGAAGCTGTGGAGTTCTTCCGTCAGGCTTTTGAGGTAAGGACCGACCCCTCCATGGCTTGTTCCCTCTCATGGGCGGCTTTATTACTCAGGGATTGCAATTCATGCATGAGCACCACGTTGCCCACCGGTGCGTATTCTATTCTCTCCCCATACACCCGCTCATTGGACGTTTATAGCGACTGCATGACGCTCAATATTATGATGGACGCTCGTCCCATGTATCCCAATGGCTTTCACCCTAGGGATACCTTTTTGACACCCGATTACTCCAAATTCGCCAAGTACTACTCGCGAACCAGGCGTCCTGTGAAGTACTACCTGATCGACTTCGGCATTGCTAGGCGGTTTGAGGAGAACGACGTCAATCCCACCGCTGTACCAATTCTCAGCGCTGACCGCTCCGTTCCCGAGTACCAGGAGGACAACACTAGTGCCCGAGACCCCTTCGCGACCGATGTATACCTCCTGGGAAATGTCATCAGGAAGGACTTCTTGCAGGTTGTCTCAATATTCCTTTGTCCCGAGTTCTTATTTCTCATCGTGTCATCTACAGAAATATTCAAACCTCGCGTTCATGGAACCTCTTGTGGAGTCGATGGTCAGCGCTGATCCAATGAATCGTCTGACAATATCCGAGGTGGTTGAGACGTTCCGGACGATCCTCGGCAAGTTGTCTCAGTGGCAACTCCGTGGTCGTCTTGTCCAACCCGAGGACCACGGCATCATCAATGCCCTGAAGGACCTTCACTACCTGTATTTCCGCCTGATTCCGCGTCTTCTGCTACGTATACCCCCCATGCCGACTCCGAAGGTCTGAGGACGGCACATACTCGTTTGCTTTCCGCCGTTCTTGCCCTGGAGCCGTTGTCTCGCAGTTCGTTCTGTTTGCGTTACATGCTTGATCTCGCACCGCTTTCGTTTATGTCGTCGCTGTCATTACTTGTACACTTGTGGTTCATAAATGGGCTATCGCTTCTATCCCGATGAGTAGACTCGGAGTAGCTCTCGTCTCTGACCCGGGGTATCACCGTCGTCCACCTGGTCCGGTAGACCGGCAGGTGTGCTGTTGGGTGCTTGGGACGCATGGAGTAATGATGGAATGTTGCCTTCCCTCCGGTACCTTTCCTAGTAAAGCTAATCATGTTGCAGCAACCGTTTCGGCAGGCAGTGAGTGATTCTAACAGGCTATGCGTGAATGACATACTAATTACTCTGCCGAAAGCCACGCACAGTTCTTGGGCGCGAGCGCGAGCACGCGAAGCTGTTTCATGGTCCCTTTCCAGGAAACGTTGTATGTGGGTTTCGACTGCGACATGCTTGCCCGTAATACATTCGTTCAATCGCCCTTGTCCTCAGATCGGAGGATTCTCTCACGTCCTGTCGCACAACACGCCATGGCATCTCGCCATGCTCGCTTCGCAAACAATTACAGCGACCTCCCATCTGCGCCTCGGGTGGGCTTCTCTGTGTTCTCGCCGCATGTCATGCGGCTGCCATCATCGCCGGAGTCACGACTGCCACTAGGCGTCCACACCCCGATAACACCGCCTGACTGCGTCAGTTGCTTGTCTAACGGTTTCGAGGGGGAACACACTGCAGCGAGGCACCCTTTCCGGAATTTCCCTGCGCCCACACTTCCGAAATAACGTTGTCCCTTCAGCAGTATCCTCGCTTTCTTCGCGGAGCGTGATATATGTGAACTGACCCCCAACAGCAAGAACAACCCGTTTCTCCACACCCGCCTACCCAACCCAATGGCCGACTCTCTTAGGACTCCCCTCATCACCGACACTGCCGCCTTCATGGATGTACCAGAGATGCTCGAATTCTTTCAGCGTCTCGGTCCCGTCATGGACCTGGATCCCGCGGAGCTTCCTCCACGACTGCGCGAACTACTCGAACAGGACGAGGAAGTCGATTTATCCCCTGGAGAACTCGTCGACCTCCTCAAGGAGTACGTCTCCATGCTTACCGTACCTTGGCGACATTCCGAGGCTAATGACGTCAATGTCTGTTGCAGGACCAACCTTCCGGAGGAAACGATGCGCGAGGTATATGCACTCGCCGAAGAGGCGGAGCAGGCTAGGGCCTGGGAGCAAAAGGCCCTGGACCTCCTCAAGCACGCCGTGGAATTGGCGGTAAGTTGCTACCTCGGAATCGTTCTTCGTGCCGCGTGCTCACGGCGCAACTCTAGGAATCCGTGAAGAAGTCGCGCGCGCAGGCTGAGGCCGCATCGTCTACCAATAGTGCGTATGAAGCGCCGTTGCAGACAATTGACCACTAACTCTGCCGCGCACAGAGAGTGGATTGCTAGCTGCAGGCACATCAGGGGGTCCGACCACCGAGTCTTAAGCGCGGAACGACGAGAGACCAGGCGTGCGCGAGAAAGTAATGGTCCCATCTCCCTTGGCAGACCGCCCTACGAGATACGGTAATAACGCGCAGGAGTTACCCTCCGAGGCCGCACCCGTAGTTACGTCCAAGTGACTTGGACTTTCGAGGCCAAGAAGCAGCATCCTTCAGTCGAGGTGGCAGATCATTATCGTCCAGCGCGCTGTTATCTCTGTATAATACAATTAATTCGGCCCTTCATGTCCTCCATTCCGACGAAGACGTCCAGTAGACCACACATGCAGCCGTGGCAGAATACAGTTCCGGTGAGTGCCTAAGAGTCTGTTTAGGCTGTACATTATGCGTATATCAGCGTGAGCACGTACGGCGAAAAAGCGAATCAGTCTAGACAGTGTCGACGCGCATGCTGCCAGTCTGAGTGCGGAGGCCCAAGGGCTGGAATCGCATCTGCGACATCATCATCCATGGCTAGAGTAAAGCGAAGCAGACTACGAGTCGGAGAGGACGAGACTCGACAAGGGCTAGGAGCTGCCAGCGGAGTCATAGAAGCACGTCGGCGAGTCTCCGGATACACAAGCTCGCATATGGACCGTCGGGTTTAATGATGGTATGTTGAAGTTGCGGCCAGACCTTTCAACACGATCTTCGGCGTCCGCATCCAATACACCCGCTCGGGCAGGGTAACAAGTAGTACGGTCCAAACAACCACAAGCTGCGTCAGACGTGTTGGCGTCAATGGAGACCAGCGGTAGCAGCACAGGACACACTTACTTATGGACCTACAAGCTGGATGGGGAAAGAGGCTGCCTTCGGATTGATCGTCGATGGACTCAAAAGGCAGGAGGAGCACCGGCATATGCATTGACCGCAATGTTGCGCTAGCCGACAGTCTGGTCGACTCTTGCCTTACATGTGCCACTGGTATAGACACAACCCTGGTAAGTAGCCCTCCCCCTCCCTGCTGACGATCCTCTGATCGGCGGAAGACCTCAAGCTGCATAGACGATTAGCGTAAGTTTCAACAGGAGAGACTGAAATGATTCATTTACCTGATCGTGTGGCACCGAGTTATTTTTCCGGCGGGACCGCTCCGACGCCTACGGCGAGAGGAATAAGGACCGCGCATTCTAGTAGCTGAGCACGATAGGAATCGATGCTCTCGTCGTCGCAATACGTGATACAAATTTAATAGGCCATGCAGGTAGAAACGGTTCGAAACGAACGCGGAAAATGAGCTGGCTTGCTATGCACTTGGATCAGTTGTGATGGCACCATGGAAAAAAGCTCGCTTGCAAAATGAGAGCCCCAGTAAGAATACGTCACGTACACAAGTCTCAGGGGATAAACAAGGACGAACTTGAAGCGGAAGTTACGCCAGACGCAGCGAGAAACGGAGGGCAGAGTCCGAGGCGCTTGCGACTGCGGCACTGGCAGAGGACGGAAAGGCGGGCCTAGCGGTCCGAATAAACGTTGTAATAGGCGCCTTCCTTTCGCACCGCCATCCTGATGCACGCATCCTGCTCCTTCCACCCTCAGCGCTCTCCGATTCAGCATTTGTGAATCTGGACTATTCAGATAATCCAGCCTTTCCAACCATTATGAGGTACTCTAATGCTCAACTTGATTGGACAATTTCCCCATATACAGACAATCGTTTGGGGAGTGTTTTGGGGCCATCCTCGCACTCGTGCATGCGATTTCACAAGCTTGCAACAAATGCTCGTACGTGCTGAAGGCCGGCGGGGCCGGCGCCGCCTTTTGTCCTTGTGCTCATTCCCCCTCTATGATCATGTGTGAATGAACGACTAATTGTCTCCGACAGGAATTCATGATGCGTGGGCTTCGTTGGGGCTTCGCTCACGAATGCTTCCGTGATGGATGGCATCGTTTGTGGGTGCATGGGAAAGACATCCTCTCCCTGCGCCGTGGCCGTCGCGGTGATATCTGCGCTCCAGAAGGGGGCGGACGCACCTCGCTCTTCCTCCGACCACCTATCCCGTCATCCAGTGGCGTCCATATAGCAAGATGGTACAAGAAGCGAAGACACGCATACCTCCGTATGCTGATGACAAGATGTTTTACAAGAACTTCCCAGGGGGCTATCTGAGCGCTGAATATTTCTGGCGGGACCATCAGTCGTGGCTTCAGGAAGAGGGCTACATGCTTCGGCCGCGGTATCATCCAGACTGGAAGCCATCGTGGCTGGGAACGAAGAAGCACTACTACGATTGCGAGGACGGGCAGATACTCATGGTATGTTCACCGTGCTCGGGCGGTCAATTCTTACACCATCAAGCTAACAGCAAGGTACACTAGCGATTCGGGGTCATGGACGTGACCCGTATTTCCGACGGCCGCGTCGTTGCCCTCAAGAGGGTGGACAAGCGCATTCATCCGTACGAGGCGGAAATTGGCCAGCTGTTCTCGACTGAGCCCCTCGCTTCCGACCCCCACAACCGCTGCGTTCCCATATACGATGTCCTCCAGTCCCCTCTTGACGAAGCCATTATCTTCCTTGTGATGCCGTATTTGATGCGGTACCATGATGTGCGTTTCGAGACAATCGGCGAGGCTGTTGAATGTTTTCGCCAGCTGTTTGAGGTGTGAACTTGTCATGTCTGGTGCATGCGATCGAACGCTGAAGCAGCCGCATCCTAGGGTCTTGAACTAATACATGAGCAACATGTCGCTCACCGGTGAGCAAACCTCGGTGCTTCCCGTGGCACAACCTGACCTCCCCCTCAGCGATATCATGTATCTCAATTTCATGATGGATCCGGCACCGTTATACTCGGATATCCCCCATCCCGGCCACCGAGGGAGAAGTTACGACTTCAAGCGACGCATTCGCAGATTCCCCCGAACAGATCGACCCGTGAACTACTACTACATCGATTGGGGAATCTCTCGCAAATATGCGCCGGACGACGCCTCCCCGCTGGAGGATATCATCCTCGGTGGGGACAAATCTGTGCCCTCGAACTCGGGCACGGACGAGCCCCAAAACCCGTTCTGGACCGACATCTACTACCTCGGGAACATGATTCGAACTAACTTCCTCGAGGTACGCTTCCATCTTTGCATTGCTGTCTCCACCTCCGCTGACGGCGTCACATTCGCAGGCAACCCACGGCCTCGAATTTATGCAGCCGTTGATCGCCGACATGGTCCAGCGAGACCCGTCGAAGCGACCAACCATCATTGAGGCGCGTTCGCGCTTCGAGGAGTCCCGCGGTTCGTTGTCCGAACGCAAACTCCGGGCGCGGATTGTGTATGGAGACGAGGTTGCGCTCGTCGGCTTGTTTAGGTCGTTGAGGCACTACTTTCGGACAAGGAAGCGCGTCCGGCAGGGCACGCCTGCACTTCCGATTCCTTCATCATCTGCATGTTTGACCTAGTTTGACCTAGTTAGTACTGTTCATGACGACGTGCCGTCCGCCTTCGGGCCATGTCTTACCCCGGAAAGCTGAGGTCTCAACAGGCGTTAGTTGGTACCTGTAAGCACACCAAATAATGCCTCCGAACGTCGAAGGAGGCGGCGGCATGACCGTCGGGAAGAATGAGCAAACGGTTCACAATTGAACCCATGTACCTATGCCAGACTATCTGAGACGGCGGACAGGTTTCTACCAGGGGTCGTGCTGTGCAGGCGAGAACACGTCGGGAGTGCCCATGTTCCATGCTTCCAGGTGCCATGGTATACGTCTGAAAGCTGGACAACACCGGACATGTAATCACCGTCGAAACATGTCATTCTTGATTGCTTAGCCAGTGGCAAATTTCCGAACGTCTCACAAACAATGTACGTGCGTATGGCATCTCGGAAGGTGTTAAATTATCAAAGCAGAGTTAAGGGTACATCATAGCATACAAGACATAGCAGCTGCAAAGAGCGATAATACAAATGCATGGAAAAGACGGGTGCTAGGCTTCATGTGGTACAGAATCAGTTGGGCGAAGGATCACTATCAGAAGCACCTCCCACGGTCTCAGGCTCTCCGCCTTCAACTTCCGTCAGTGCGGTGACGATTGGACCTTCTAACCACTCGAGCTTGCATGTCTTAGGGGCTTCTTCATCGCGGCTTTGGCTGGGATCACCGTTGGAAGTGTCTACGTTGCAACCAACGTCAAGCGATCCAGAAGTGAGCAAGTGCCTTGCGGTATTACGACTGCAAACTCACCAGGTTGGGTGATGACTCGCGCAGTCCCACTGACTGGATTGTCCAAGAGATCAGCCCGGATGGCGGGCCCACCATTAGGACGGAGACATACCTGTGAAAATCGACGCGGTCCGCTTAACAGTCCCGAATGGCTGGTCGCCTGGTGCTGAGTCCTGGGTTTTGATTGACCCAGCGCGGAAACTCGTGGTCAACACTTCGCCTGATGTCGCTGTAAGAGCATGGAAAAGCACGGAGCCAGATAAGTAAAAGCTCACCGTCAAAGCCAATTCTTGCACGACCGTCCAGCGGGATCCTCATTTCCAAATCCCCGAATCGGATGTATGCACGGTCGTCACCTGCAGCTAAGCCGCCGAGGCCAAGGACAAGGGGGAAAATATCAACAAGGTGAAAACTGATAATTCGGAGCGTAGTTTCGTCTACCTGTGTACAAGTCTGAGTGTCGAGGGGCTGAAGAAGATAGAGAGGCGGGCGTGGTGATGTCGACGGCGCGCACGGGGATAATGGCAGCACTTTGAGGAGCTGGAAGTAGTTGAGCTGCATTTGCCAGCTGAGCGGCCTTCTTGGCTTTCTTTTCCTCCCGAAGTTCCCTTGACAGATTGCATTCCGCCTGGGCAGATGCGGTCTAGTAGGACAGTCTACATCAGCCATTACGAACAACCGACAAGGCGAGTACGAAGTTCAAACCTTGGCATCCGCGAGGAAAGCCTCACAATCAGTCTTAAAATCCCGGGCGGACATGTATGTCTTCACGGGACTCTTGAAGAAGTCCCGCCATCTGGTCGATAGCTTGTGTTGGGTATCAATCAGCCTTGAAAGGCGGGATGGTCAATAGTCAGAGCAGGTAGTAGAGGCAGATTGAAGTCGTACTCCATAGATTTGTTTCCGAGATTATCAAACCATTCCTGGGTCATGTCTACGCCATGCTTTGCGATGAATTCCCCAGCCTCCAACATTTTCTTGATAGCAGCCTCCCTGTTGCGAGTCGGAGACTGGCTCTCGTATATAACGATGACGCTCTTCAGTATAACCTCTTTAAGCAGTGTGTTCATAGTTCTATCTGGCAGTACGACTGGCATGATGGCGAGGGAAGGGAGGGAGAGGGAAGCGGCGGCGATGGGAGCAGGATAGTACCAAGAGAGGTGTGCAGGTAAGCAGGGCGCACCAGTGACTATTTGAACGGTCAATTAACAGATGGGAACTTCTGTGTCATGTCGTTCATTTGAGGACGACATAAGCGCGTTGTGACTCACAGAAAAGAGAACAAGGTCATTGGGCCAGGGAGGTCACCAATGTCGAAATGAGAAAGAACACCACCTTGTCCGAACGGTCCGGCAGTGCGTGCGAATCGACCACAGTACCCAGCTTTCCGGACAATAGCCATGTGAGAAATTGGCTTTTGGTCCTATTCCTAGCCATGGTCATTCCAGGTAAAGTTTTCGACAAGCCAGCCGAGGTGCAGCCGTTGGGCGGGGAAGGAGCTGGACCGAACCAAGAGCGGACTTCGAAATGATGGGCGCTGATGGCACATATCGCCGCTGAGCGAGCGCTGAGAGTGGAGATCTGAGATCTGGATCAGATGGAGGAGCGCTCAAAACAAACACGCTGAAACAAGTTCACGGAACTGCAGTTCGCAACTGCCGCACTCACCCCCGCCCCCTCCACACACTCCTCTAATCCCCAGGGCCCCGCGCAGGGATGTCTCCATCTTCTGAGGTCGGTAGCACGGCCAAACCCCATCCCCTAAGCGCAACTGTACTTCCAGGGGGACTCTATAATACCGAGTTGTTCTGGCGAGACCATCAACCATGGCTCGCGGAGTCCGGATACATGCTGCGTCCCCGTTATCGACACGACTGGGATCCCTCTTGGCTCAAGTCGAAGACGAACCCATACTTCTGCGAGGACGGGCGGTCCCCACAGGTGAGTCGTATAACCTTCGAGGACTATTACAACCTTATCGTCTCCAACAGCGAACTACTATCATGGACGCAGTCCGCATCTCTGACGGGCGCGTCGTCGTTTTGAAGCAGGTCCCCAAGTCCAGATACCCTAATGAGGAAGGGCTCAACCGCTTGTTGACAATGTCCGAGCCGCTGGCCAGCGATCGCCACAATCATTCGATCCCTGTCTATGAGATCCTTCAGTCTCCATTGGACGAAGACGTCCTTTTCCTGGTCATGCCGTGCTTAACGCGCATATACAACGTCAAGTATGCTACCGTGGGGGAAGCGGTAGAATGCTTTCGACAGCTTTTCGAGGTATGCGAAGCGTTCGTTTCTGTGTGCTCTGTCTGGCGAACGACACATCCCAACAGGGTCTACAATTCCTACATCGTCACCATATTGTGCATTGGTGAGCATCATATCTCGCGTTCCTAAATGTAACGACAATTTTGTAACTCCCCCGATCTTGACAGCGACATCCATGTCAACAACATCATGATGGAGCCAACGCCCCTCATTTCGCACATCCCACACCCCACTCATTACATGAAGAGTTACGACTTCAAGCATTACATCAGGAAGCGCACTCGCACATCATATCCCACCAGGTACTTCTACATTGACTTCGGCCTCTCATATAAGCTCCCTCCCGAAGATCCCTCTCCCCGGATTCACGTTGCTATCGGAGGGGATAAGACTGTCCCCGAGTACAAAGATCCACATGGGCTACACGATCCCTACAAGATAGACGTGTATTGTCTGGGGAACATTATCCAAGAACACTTCATGGATGTAAGTGCATTTCCTAAGACTTTCATCACTTTTGCTAACTATGTACCCTGCCTTTGTTGCAGAAAATTCGCGGCTTTGAATTTCTTGCGCCGCTAGTGGCCGAGATGGTCCAACCAGATCCAGCCGACAGACCGTCGATCGACAAGGCGTTCGAGCAATTCGAACGTCTTCGTGCTTCGCTTTCGCAGGGAACGTTACGCTCTCGTGTGGTATATAGGGATGAGCTTTGGATGGGCAGTGTGTACCGCAGCGTTCGTCACATCTTGCGGACGGCTGTCTGGATAGCGACTCGAACACCCGCCATCCCGACTCCTTACGATGCTCACTAGAACCGTATTCCCTTTGTCGCTTTCATATCCCCGCTGTCTCTACCGTCCGTCTTTGCTTTGAATGTAGTTGCATTTTAACCGCCGTTACTGTTCAAGGCGTGGCTTCATGAATGAGCTCAGGCTCCGGTCATCGGGTGGTGAAGGACGGCGACCTTACTGCTGTTTCCCCAGTGTCACTGCCACCGAGATGGACGCAGTATCGCACCCAGGTCTGGCCGGATGCACTCCGTGTCGATTCACCCTTGGTTCTGGAATAGTGCTGGGGTATGCCTGCGGTCGGCGTGGAAGTTTGTGGGTCCATGGGAATTTCAACCCATGCCATGGTCATATATCGGAGAACTCGCCTTCGACTTTCTGATCCAGACTACCTCATGCCGTGGTCATTGTCGATGTCCAAGTTCTTACTACGCACAAACGGGGCGTTTCCATGCAGATAACAAAGCCGGAGGTTTCCAGTGGCAACGGACGTCCTGGACAGACAGTCTTACTCGGGTCCCTGGAGATTCCTGCCGCGGCTGCACAAGGTGACCAGGTCCCGACAAGATTGATACGCACCGCGCCTCTCTAGACGAGGCGTCAGCTTACGGGTTTCCCGCGTATGCACCGTCCTGATCCCCAACGCACTGCTTGTGGTCTGGGCCCAACACCATCGCCTCCTCCACTGTCACGTTATGCGACGTCCAGGAGAAAAGAAATCATTTTTATCCCGTTGGGAGACATGGAAGTGATAGTGGCCGGGCAGTTAGTACAACATGGAGAAGAATATTCTACGGAGTACGGCGCTCGCGCCGGGCACCGGCCAGCCAATCAACGTCGGATGAGAAGACTGTCACTCGGGGTATTGGTAACGGCCTTGTTCGAAGGCGTCCTGTCGGCGCGAAAGTCTGTGGGTGTACGGGACGTGGCGTGCTGGGATAGAAGCGATGATCCATCCGTATTTCCGCCGCGATACACTGCACGCATTGCGGAACCAGTGCTGCAGGAGCTTTGCACTACACATCAACCCTTCCAGCGAGCGAAGCGCCTTCTACTGCGGGCGCACACTAGATCACATTCGTCAGCGGCCGTCCAAAGCTAAACGTGCAAGGAAACAAAAGAAATCTTTGCCTCTTCAGCTAGGCTGTGGGGAGGAAGCTCCGCGAAAGCGACCGCTGGAACCAGCGTGTGCTGCGCGCAACTGTTCTTGTGCTCGTGGGCAGAAAAGCGGGTGCCCTGTCTCAAATCCGGGTATATGGCTTGCCAAACAATTCAACGAAAAATTGCTCGCCTCACCATTCCTCGTGCTCCGGCATTTTCTGACCTCGGACTGGGGAACAGCACGGACACGTCGGCATGTCCCAGGTCGGAACACCCGACTCCGATGTTCCTATTCCTCGCGCGGCGCGTTAGTATGCTCCCGCTTGAGCATCGAAGGGCAACAACTCAGAGAATGGAAATCCAGCCGCCACGATTCAACACTGGTTCTTCAGGACGGCACCGCGGCTGGGGTTTCGATATTCGAGTTAGCCTGCGACCAGGAGAGGGTCCGCAACTTTCGCATGGCCGGCTCGACTTTGTAAAGCCGCCCGTATGGCGTATCCAGCGGCTTATACCTAGAAATTCAGTTGTGTCAGGGACATACGCGAAGGACGTGTCTGCCGGTTAGTAGTCGACACTTTTGTGTAGGTAGACACTGCGTTCCAGTGGCAGAACGAGTGACTCAACAGTCCAATCCTACAACGGCAACTTAACAGCCTGTGGGTACCGAGCATGTTCCACGGCAAGGGGAAGAATCGTAAAATTTGGGGGGCGATTTGAAAGGTAAGGCCGGTAAGGTCGAGAGAACCTAGGAAGGGGGGAGAAGGCGCAAGGAGCGTACTAAGGGACTCAATTGCACGCGGAAAGGGCGGCGGAGTACGGAGGCAGGGAATCTTCTGGGGGAAGACTTAGAGGCGGGATAACATCAACCAGAAGCCTTCGAAAAATTACGTCGATTTGAGATGACCGTGTACCCGAGTCAGAAGTATAGACATACCTTGTTGTTCTAGTGCCCCGTCCCTCCTCGCCCCACAACCGTACGCGTTCAGTAGACGAGTCCCTGCCATCTAAGTTGATGGACACCAGCGAGGTTGCCACATGGAGAGTTGCACATGGCCCGGACAGCGTCATCGTGACTAAAGAGCTCGAGGGTTGTTTCGCCGTTCTTCGCGCTGGGTGTCGATAGATTGCAGTTGAGCACTGTTGGATGAACGGTTTGAGTCTGAAAGGTGTGGTGAGCCCCAATGGAAGGATATTGCGCGACAGAGGCCTGGTGCACGGTGGATGTAACCTCGCCGACGCGTCTGAGTCGGTGTCCACGGCGAAGGCGTGGAGGCGCCCAACTTGCGCGCTTCCGACACGCTTAGCCGAGGCTCGTCTCTGTTGTGCCCGGCGATGCATGCGCTTTCGCCTTATCCCCGCTTCATGTCAGAGTGTCCCGAGGTCGAAGCCACCAAGAAACCACACCCTCTACATGAATCTGTTCTCGACGGGGGCTTGTTCGACGACGAGTATTTCTGGCGAGACCATCAACCATGGCTCGCGGAGTCCGGGTACATGCTGCGTCCCCGTTATCAACACGACTGGGAGCCTTCCTGGCTCAAGTCGAAGAAGAACTCATTTTTCTGCGAGGATGGAAGATCACCGTTGGTAAGTTCCACAACTCTGAGACGTTGCCTCGCCAATAACGCTTTACAGATCAATACTATTATGGATGCTGTTCGCACTTCCGACGGTCGCGTCGTTGCTCTGAAGCAGGTGCCCAAGTCCAGATACCCGGACGAAGAGGAGCTCAATCGTTTTCTAACAATGTCCGAGCCACAAGCCAGTGACCGCCACAATCATTCAATCCCTGTCTACGAAATCCTTCAATCCCCCTTGGACGAAAACGTCCTTGTCATGGCTATGCCGTACTTGATACGAATAGACAGGGTCAAGTTCGCTACTGTTGGTGAAGTCGTAGAATGCTTGCGACAGCTTTTCGAGGTTGGTGGGGCGTCTGTCCTTGGGCTATGATTCCAAATCTCACCACTGCATTGTGTCCAGGGCCTGCAGTTCCTACATCGTCATCATATCGCACACTGGTGAGTGACGTATCTCATTTCGCTGGCGTATGCCATTTACCTGAGTGTTATACAGCGATATTCACATCAACAACGTCATGATGGATCCAACTGTACTTTCCGACATTCCTCATCCCACACACCACAGCATGAGTTATAACTTCAAGCATTCCCTTAGTACACGAACTCGCACTTCACATCCCGCCAAGTACTACTACATAGACTTTGGTCTTTCGTGGAGATTACCTCCTGATGATCCCTCCCCGCGTATCCTCGTGTCCCGTCCCGGTGATAAGACTATCCCAGAATTCATAGACTCGGGTCCCCAGGCTCAGCACGATCCCTACGAGATTGATGTATACTGCCTGGGGAATCTCATCCGAGAGAACTTCATGGCCGTAAGTAGAACTGCTTTGGAAGCAGCCCATCCCGCTAACACTTTCTATCGCCCCGTCTATTGCAGAACAGCCATAACTTTGAATTCCTTCAGCCAGTAATCGCTGAGATGGTTCAAGTTGACCCCGCCAAGAGACCATCGATTGACGCGGCCTTTGAGCACTTCGAAAAGCTACGTCTCTCTCTCTCATCTTGGACGTTGCGTTCCCGTGTCGTGTACGAGGACGATGTGGCATTGGCCGTACCATTTCGCGCCTTCCGCCACCTTCTTCGAACTGCCTTCTGGATGGCTACTGGGACGTCTCCCCTTCCTACTCCTCATGGCGCTCCTTAGAGCCGTGGTGTCCTAGAGCCGTGGTGTTTTATGCAGTTCGCATGTATTCGTTATCCCGCTGTCGATCTTTACCTTGAATGTACCCGCAGCCCGAGCTCAATTCGGGCGTTTCGAACCACTCGATGCCGGCTTCAGATATGTCTCGCCATGTTACTTTCGGTGCCCGTTGCTGCGTTCATACTCACTGATCAGGAAAATGGGTTATCTCCCTCGGGAGACTGATCTCCGATGGCTCCGGCAGCAAGCCGAGGGAGGCTGTGGCCTCCTCCCAATCGAGTAAGGAGGCCCGATCTCCATCACGAGAGTGCATCTCGTCCAGGTCTCGGAAGGAGAATGTGTCTCCTCAGGGGGCCTGGGGGAGACGCATTCTCCCTTCTCTCGTTATGCCTTGTTATGAGGCTCCGCTTATTGGCACCGTCCCTGCTCACCAACAGCCTCGGTCACATCGCGGTACTACTGCCCCCTGTTCTCCCTCGGCGCCTGTTCGACGACATTATGAAGCGACTCCTTGTCAAAAAACGCGGCGCGCTGCTGCTTCGTCGCTGCAGCACATCAACACTATCTCATGCGCGGTGCTGAGGATTTCGAATCCGGAGTCGCAGGACTATCTCCCCGAGGCGGGCAGAACCTCTACAACACGGCGCGCGATGAGTTCCCAGGGCACGGGGATGAGGTCTCGAGTGAGCTGCACCTCCGCGCCCCCCGCCGCATCTCGTGCTCGACGCGATACCGGTCGACCACGTACTTCTCCCCGCAGCGTGTGCTCAGCGCCGACTTCTCTGGGCGCCTTCTTGAGGTCGTCCTCGAGTCGGCGACGGTGCTGGCGCTCCGACCCCAGGTTATCCTCGAGCTTTTGCTTCGCAGATCGTTCCCGGTTTAAGGTGGCGTCCTGCTGGCGACGGTGGCGATCACGGAGTGATTCGACCTCACTCTGGAGAATCTTCACCTGTCCATGACTCGGGCTGGTTGGCGAAGCACGTCTGTCATTCGGGGCAGGTGTATGGAGGCGTATGGCCGTCGAGTGGCTGCAAAGGTGAGCGGGCTGGCAAGTACGTATTGCCAATCAGTAGTACTGACCTCGTGCGGCCCCGCATTAACCTGTGCCTGACGTGGACTCGGTAGGAGAATGAGCTCTCCTCAAGGAGATGCGTGCTCCGTATGGGAGATCACGGAGATCAGCAGATCAATAATCAAACCCACAAGGAGAATCTCCTTCGGCTCCTTCCGCCCCATCAAGGAGCCATAGGAGATGGGCACGTTTCCTGATGCGGCACGCCCCACGCATCCGTATGGAGTCTCTTATTCCCCTGCCAGGAGGCAACGGTTTGGGGACGCATATGACTAGCGGTCGGTCTTAGTGCAAATTGGTGCGCGGCCCATAATGCAACTGTCAGGCTATTGCCAGTCGTCCGTTGTTCTTTGGCGAGCTAGCTTAGAAATGCGGGCCCATGAGAAGGACTTGGTTGGGCGCTGATGTAGTCGTCGTGGTGCACGGCAATCTAAGATCTTGCGAGTGATTGGACAGGCGCCCGTGACAAACACGAGGCAACCGAGTCTCCCGGCGCATGGCCCGGGGACGCGGACTGGGGCTCGCTCGCCCCCTTCCATAGCCTCCCATACGCCTTCGCCTTCGTCTTGTCCCCACATACTGGCATGTCCCCACCCCCCGAGCTCGGAGTTAAGACGAAACCTTTTCCTCTGGATGCGACTATTTTTCGTGGCGGCCTCTTCAGGGACGAATATTTCTGGCGAGACCATCAACCATGGCTCGCGCAATCGGGCTACATGCTACGTCCCCGTTATCGACACGACTGGGAACCCTCTTGGCTCAAGTCAAAGAAGAAACCGCTTTTCTGTGAGGACGGCGTGCCTCTGTTGGTGAGTCGCGCAACCTTTCCCGACGCTTCATCACTGCAATGTCCTACAGAATACCACTTGCATGGACGCTGTTCGCACTTCGGATGGGCGCATTGTCGCTCTGAAGCAGGTCCCCAAGTCTAGATACCCCGAGGAAGAGGAACTCAACCGCTTCTTGACTATGTCGGAACCACAGGCTAGCGATCCTTGTAACCATTCAATCCCCATATACGAGATCCTTCAGTCGCCCTTAGACGACAATGTGCTTTTCATGGCTATGCCGTTCCTGGTTCACGTAGACAGGATCAGGTTCGCTACTGTTGGGGAAGCTGTGGAATGTTTCCGACAGCTGTTCGAGGTAGGTATGGCCTTCATCCCCATGCGTTGGCTTCGAGTCTCATGCAATTACGGTGTGACCAGGGCCTACAGTTCCTACATCATCACCATATTGCACACTGGTGAGCATTGCGGGCTTTTCTGCCAGGCATACGACAGTATCTCAGATGCTTTACAGTGACATAAAGATGAACAACGTCATGATGGACCCAACGCCACTCTTTTCAGAAATGCCTCACCCCATCCACGAGACTGAGAGTTACGACTTCAAGCGTTCCATCAGGACGCGGATCCGCACTTCCCACCCCACCAGGTACTTCTACATCGACTTTGGCCTATCATGGAGAGTGCCTCCCGATGATCCCTCTCCTCAAGTCCTTGTCTCCATGCCCGGGGATAAGACCGTCCCCGAGTTCGAAGGCCCCGGGCCTCTTGGTCGTTATGCTGACCCTTACAAGATCGACGTGTACTGTCTGGGAAATCTCATCCGCGAACACTTCATGGACGTAAGTGTCGTTTCTGCGTGAGGCGCGGGGTTTGCTAACGGCTCGCATTACTATGACTTTTACAGAAGAGCCGCAATTTTGAATTCCTCCGACCGGTCGTGGCGGAGATGGTTAAGCACGACCCGGCCGAAAGACCATCGATCGACAAGGCATTCGAGCAGTTCGAAAAGCTGCGTACCTCTCTCTCGCCCTGGACGTTGCGTTCCCGTGTCGTGTACGAGGATGACGTGGCGTTAGCCACGCCGTTTCGCGCCTTCCGTCACCTTCTTCGAACTGCCTTCTGGATGGTCACAGGGACGTCTCCACTTCCTATTCCTCGTGATGCTGCCTAAACCCGTGCTATCTCATGTTGTCACTTGTATCCATCGTTCTGCTATCGATCTTTGCACTGGATGTAACCGCAGCCTGAGCTCAAGTCAGGCAATTTCAATTCTACGTGGCAGTAGTCGCCGATGTGTCTTGCCATGCTACTCTCAGCTCCCATTGCTCCACTTGTCCTCATGTCAGAATCACCCGTATGGTGACCCTTTAAGATCGACGTGTACTGCTTGGGGAATATTATCCGCGAACACTTCATGGACGTGAGCGCTCAAGTCGTTCCTTGTGAGGCCGGGCGGTTGCTAACAGTTATCACGATGTTTGCAGAAGACCCGTAATTTTGAATTCCTCCGGCCGGTCGTGGCTGAGATGGTACAACGCGACCCGGCGACGAGACCATCGATCGACCAGGCGTTCGCACATTTTGAACAACTGCGCGCGTCGCTCTCGCAGTGGACTCTGCGCTCCCGTGTAGTATATGAGGACGAGGTGTGGATAGGGAGGCCGTATCGCGGCTGTCGCCACGCTCTGCGAACCGCCCTTTGGGTGGTGACCAGAACGCCCGCCCTTCCCACCACTCGTGATGCCAATTAGCATCTGCTGTTATAGGCGATACTCCATTGTGGCCTGTATTCCATGTGCCGTCTCACTGTCAATCTTCCCATAGGGTGTAATATACTGTCCGTGTTGGTGAAATTGCGGATTCATAGTGGTTAGTTAGTCTCATAGAGGTTGCCCAAACGTCAACGTCATGTTCAACCCTCCACCCATGTATCTGCACGCGTACTAACACCGATCTCCCGATAAGTCCCCCAACTAGTATCGAGGCTTGCCCGTGCACTTGCCGCGTACGGCCCATCCGGTGAACTTTGAAGTACTAGTTCACCGATTTCAATCTCTCTAGGCCTGAGGACGGTCCTTCGTCCACTAAGACGGAGACCATTCTGTCCCCGTGTTGAAGAATTAGATATGATGGGAGACCGCTTGGCCCGTTTCTGGCGGATCCGACTACGAGTGAGTCTTTCCACATCATGGGCATCGAAACTTACCCCACCATGCCCCCGCCAGCTGACATTCCTCTCGTCCAGGTTTATTGCTGGATAGAATTTTGTTATTTAGTGGGAGATACGATCCAGCCCGACCCGTCGGAGAGGCTGACAATAGGTGAGATACCGGAGATTGTTGGGGAAAGGTATCACAACGCTCGTCCCATGTTCCGAACTATTGGTTATCATTTTCCCACAAGTCTTCGATACCTATCCCATAATATCTCACATCGCGTGTGCTGTTGCCTTCGCTCATGCTGGCTGTTATATCATTGCCGGTTCTCCGTATACTTCTGCCTATTTGTGAGTCCGCTCTCCATTGTCTCGTGAATTGATGCGTACTAGCTATCACTTCGCTCTAGCGACCCGTCGACACTCTTATCCCAGCGTGGTCGCAAGATAATGGAGAGATAGAGACGGAAACATCCCATTCACAGATAGAAAACAAGGGTGGCCAGCACACCGTGACTACACCATACGATTCTTACAACTAAGTCAAGGCATATCGCTACAGTCATGGAAAAGTCCGTCACAATCAAGAAAGCAAGATCGGCCGCATATCATCGTGATCGCAAAAGAAAGAAGAGGATATCATTCCGCAACAGTGCAGCTCATTTCCCGGAAAGCGACCTCAAGGTCCGGAAGTTCGCCATCCGAATCCCCTGAGAGCGCTACCATGGACCCTGGAATGAGTTGGGATCAAGCATTGAGGAATAATGAGGAGCTCACCGTGCTCGATGAGATCCACCGTGCCGTTGACTGCCATGATATCAGGTCAACCAGTGTCGCGCAAGAGCCAAGTATTTGACGTACGGGTGACAGACTGTGCGGAGTCGAGCTCGGTGATACTTGTCCCATTCATATCATCAGCGGGACGCAGGCGGAAAGTCGCAGACACAACATAGTCCTTTTGAACTGGTAGTAAGACGTATCCGTCAGTGCTAGTATCGGACATCACTCTGATACCTGACACATACGGGGAAATGGAAGCTCGATGGACTTCGTTCCTCTTGATAGCTCCACGTTCTCAAGATTGATCGACAGTGATTCGGAGGAGACTGTATATTCCGGTCATCATGACACTGCTTCCTTGGATAAAGAAAAGACGAACCAGTAGTTTTATGTTGTCTCTGGTACTCTCGTTTGGCGTTAGCGGAAACCCGCTACAAAATGACAGGTCAAGGTAATGAGACGTTGACATGCTTGACTTTTGAGCTCAGCTCACCCGAGTTTCCACAAGCCTTTTGGCAGTCAACGAAGCGAAGGAACGCGCCCTCGAGATGCAGGAAGGATGCTGAAAGAAATGTGACCAGCTGACCGTGGCTTGACCACCCGCAACACCCGACATCTTGTAGTCGAGCCTGCGACCCCAGAGGTTAGTGCAAGAGCTTGCTGAGAAGCCGAGCATTAAACCTACGCCTGCTGCATTGACTCCAGTGCCTTCTGAGTCTCTTCGTCGAAATATTTGGCGTTCTCGAAGACCATATCCGTGATGATAGCCTGTTGCTCCATCCCCTTGCGAAGGTTCTTGGTAGGAGCTAGATACTTGACGCAGACCTCGATGCCGATTTTCGTGGCAGAGACAACGTCGGACACGGACATTTGTAGGAAAGCAAAGGGCGGATGAGGTTACGGTATAGGGTGAGGATAGTTGGCAAGAAAGGTCTGAATCCAAGGGAGGAAGACTGTTGGTTAGCCAGTCTCCGACAGCAACTTCGCCTCAATATATAGCGGCAAGAGGGCAAACGGTTAAGCGATGGAACTACGGGCAAAAAATGCACTCACTTCCGAATACCAAGGGAAGGGCGCCACGCCCGCATGCCTGAGGCTATCCCCCGCGACCGCTGTTGTTGTGCTAGCAGAGTTTCCACTCGCACTCCTAGAATTGTGGGCGTGGGCGTGGGCTTTCGAGTGACATGGCCTATCAGCGCCGAAACGTGCACTGGGAGCATCAGAAGCGTTGGGCGCCGATGAGTTGGGGTAATACAAAGGCATGAACAATGGCTGGGGAAGAGGCGACTGTCTGCCTGGAGGTACGTACGTAACACTAGGTAGTACTGAGTCAAATGGTACGCTGTTCAAGCTGATCATGAACTGGAACTCCGCCGATGCACTCCAGGGAGAGGCGCCTTGGTTACGCACAGGGGTGAGCGCCAATCGTGGGAAGTGGGTGTCAACAATGCACAACAGTGCGCAAACACGCCGAGCTCCGAACGGCATTATGATTCAACCCACAAAGTGACAGCGAAGTCTCCCAGGCCATGTTCTTCCCCGACAAGTCCTCGTGCACCTCCCCGCCGTACTTCCCCATCCTCTCGTCCTCTTTCCCTCCCTCATACTCTCCCAACCTCCGTTCCCCTGTATCCCTGCTGTGGGATGGCCCAAGAAGCAGGGAAACGCGTTGTTCCGTATGCCAATGACAAGCTGTTCTACAAGAACTTCCAAGGGGGCTATCTGAGCGGGGAATTTTTTTGGCGGGACCATCAGCAGTGGCTTCAGGACCAAGGTTACATGCTTCGGCCGCGGTATCATCCAGACTGGAAGCCGTCATGGGAGGGGACAAAGAAGTTCTATCACGATGTCGAGGACGGGCAAATACTTATGGTACGCCGTCCATGTCATTGATCCTTCACCTCTCATGCTAACAACGAGTAATGCTAGCGGCTCGGGGTTATGGATGCGACGCGTATGTCCGATGGGCGCGTCGTTGCCCTCAAGAGTGTTGACAAGCTCATCCATCCTTACGAGGCCGAGATCGGCAAGCTGTTCTCCACCGAACCTCTCGCTTCCGACCCCCACAACCGCTGTGTACCCATACACGATGTCCTACAGTCCCCCCTCAACGAATCCATTGTCTTCCTTGTGATGCCGTACCTTATGCGGTGCCATGATGTGCGTTTCGAGACAATTGGCGAGGCCGTCGAATGTTTTCGCCAACTGTTTGAGGTATGACGTTACTTATACAATGCCCCCTGCGTGCGATCGATAATTGAGGCAGCCGCGTTATTAGGGTCTCGAATTCATCCATGGGCAACATGTTGCTCACCGGTGAGTAAACTTCGGTGCTTCCCCTGGCGCGACCTGATCTCCCCGCCAGCGATATCATGGACCTCAATTTCATGATGGATCCCGCACCGTTGTACTCGGACATCCCTCATCCTAGCGACCGCCGGAGGAGTTACGATTTCAAACGCCGTATTCGCAGATTCACCCGGACAGAACGGCCGGTGAAGTACTACTACATCGATTTTGGTATCTCTCGCCGATATGCACCGAACGATTCCTCCCCGAGGGAGGATATCATTCTCGGCGGGGATAAATCCGTGCCCGAGTTCGAGGGCACGGACGAGCCGCAGAACCCGTTCTGGACGGATATCTACTACCTTGGGAACATGATTCGAACCGGATTCCTTGAGGTGAGTCTTCGTCTCGGTCCTGCCCCCGAAATCCGGCTGACTAAGCGTAGGCTGCCCAAGGCTTCGAGTTCCTACAACCGCTGATCAACGACATGGTGCAGAAAGACCCTTCGAAGCGACCGATCATAAGCGAGGCGCGTTCTCGCTTCGAGGAACTGCGTGGTTCTCTGTCCGAGCGCAAGCTCCGATCACGCGTACTCTATAGAGACGAAGCCGCGTTCTTCGGTCTTTATAGGTCGCTGAGGCACTGTGTCTGGACACAGAAGTTTGCCTGGCGAGGCATTCCCGCCCTTCCTACTCCTTGAACCGGATTCTTCGTGTTTCCGTTATCGTGCTGCTTTTTGTGCTGCTTTGGCGCATGCTATTGGTTACCGCTACGCTCGCTCCTTCTGCTCGTGAATCAAACTACTGTTCCTTCGCAAATCGAGTGGTGGTATCACTTGTACCCCGAAGCTCGCATACCGATGCAGCACCGTACATAGAGTATATGGTGCGGTCTACTGACAGATGCTGATCGTGTGGCCTTGATGCCTTCGTGGAGCAGCTCCGGAAAGGGAGAAGCGGACGCATGCCTTTGTCGACTGCTTAGCGACAGCCGGGTTACGACAGCAGTATCTGCGACGTTGTATTTTGCTGACGGGGGCATCGACAGAGCTCTATGCTCACTCGGGAGGGGAGCATTGGGCGAAAGTCCCAAGGGAGTCGGGCACGGTCCAGGAGGCTCTGGACGTGGGAGGTAAGGCATCGGCCTCGGCGCGATGCCGCCCTACGTTTTCTCGCCACCTGTCCTGCAGATGGATCTAGTCCAACGTGATGACTTGTCGCGTTTGAACGCCAGGCAGGGAGACGGGCCTTGTCTGCCCTCCGGTCGAGCTTATCCTGTGCCGCTGTGTATCGCCAGCCTCCTCGATAATATGGTTCAGCGGGTGATCTATCTTCGTGGCTTACCACTCTTGTTTCTGATACGTGACTCTGTTCCACATGGGATGCCGGGATGCCAGGATGCCAGGATGCCGATTCAAGCTTCTCAGGCCGTGACCGCGATGGCAGTCGGGCTTCGTGCTCATGAAGGTCGGCGACTTCGAAATGCCGAATAGCCGTCATGCGAAAGAACTCGTAATGAAATCAGCGGGCAGCGGTCTGGCAAGTCGTCATGTGTCGAGGCAGAATAACCCTCGGGCGATGGGCAGCGCAAGCGTTGTGCGCGCCTGTCTTCAAGTTGTAGCCGAAAGCGGCAAGGCGCACCGTGCGATCGGTACGGAATTTGTGGGTGCCATGTCGCAGCGTGGGGTTTGGGCGGTTATCCATATCATCCACTGGCACATCCCATAGCCTGAGTGCGTCGCCCATACCAGTCAGATGCACGACCGACCGTCTCGATGTGCGTTTCTAGGCGAGCGGGTTGACAGACACGGTTCGAATACAGTATCAGGTTTTCTTATTACCCAGTGGTCTGTGTTGTCGTTCGTATGCGGCCTGTGAAAGTGGTCAGTGAGTTTAGAGTGCTTTACGTAGGGTACGCCATCGTACCTGTCATCACCCATGTACTGTATGTTGACATGTCTAGTAGACCGCAAGTAACACTTCTGACGTTCCCGGTCCAAATGACCGGAAGTATTCGGGTAATAGTTGTCCGCGTTGTCCTTTGGGCGGGCGACTGTCGTCTATCACGTCGTATTGTGCTCATATCAGCAGCCTCCGCTAGCCATCCGGGTCAGAGTCGTGAACCGTGAATCTTGGAGTTCGACGTCTTCTATTTGGTTCCCACTATACGTGTGGCATGCCTTAATCCGTCTACGGAGCCTATTGTCTGCTGGCAGACCCCTGAAGGAAAGGGGGGAACGCTTCCGCCAGGTCGCTGTCAGGGTATGCACGTTAGTTGGGGCCGCACACTATTCTCGTGTCATTACGAGTCGTGAAAGTGGCAGCGGCCTAACAACTAATACGACATAATAACATTCAAGGGACGACCACATTACACCATCCTCGGCGAAAGTACAACGAGTGCCTGCGTCGTTTACAAGCCGATCGACCCGGGTGGATACCGTTAGTCGAGAAAGGATTACTAGTGGCAGCGGCCTTGTTCAGAGATAATCGTGGTGACTTGCGGACGGCGCGAGCGTTAGTGGGTGCATGGGAAACCGCTCGCTTGCGGCGAGCAGCGATGTTCCATCCGTCGTTCCTCCGCGAGACGACTTGTGCGGTCGTGATCGCATGTCCTACGGACAAAAGTCGCGCTTTACACGTTAGTGCGTTGTAAGCCTTCACTACTGGACTTTTCACACTGCGGGTAGACTCTTCGCGGCTAGACAACCTTCCATAGCACCCTGAAGCACTTCCCGAACAGGAGACAAAAGAGGCCCTTACTTCCTGGATCGGGCTGTGCATGGCATGCTAACGGTAACCGACTGCATGCCACCCGCTATCTTTTTGTACATGGGCGCAGGGCTGGCTCCAGAGCTATGACCTGCCACGCGGAGATGGTCAGTGTTCCATTACGGAAGAATGCGAGGAATGGTTGCCCACGGCACACCTTGCCTCCGCACCTCTTGTTTCATTCCGACCGCAACATAAGCCAGGACTGGATTATGTGATTGACCGACATTTTTGTCGAGGGACTACCCCGCTACAGAGCATCTGTCACTGGGGCATCGCAAAAGTCGTCTAGGCGGCGGGGAATTGACACTGCCGGCTGGTGACCGGAATTTTGCTGCGCGTACACTGGGCGGAAGCCATACAAATCGGCCAAGTTGACATCCATGGACGCGACGACGTGAATCCGGCGAGCCTCACGACGCGGTACACGCATGTCTGAATCGCATCCGCTCGGGCCAGATGACGAGTAGTGTCAAAACACAAGTCATGAGCTGAACGATACGGACAACATCGCCTACTAGCACATGGGCACAAACGTTGCCGTCAGCAGTTATTGTGCTGAAACATGTGGACCTACAAGGAGAAGGAGCCGCCTCATCATGAAAGATCGCTGGTCTATCCTTGACCGCAGCGCAATAACCGCCACTGGCAGCTTCGTCCACCTTCGCTTTGTATACGCGAACGGCACAAGTGAGGTTCTGCGCAGTAGCAAGGTCGAGGTTTCCTCCTGCAGGGATGCTGGGTTCCTGTGTGGACGGTGAGCGACTGCGTACGAAGCAAAACCACGTGGATTGGTTGACTCACCTCCGCGTATAACGGCCACGGCCAGGAATCGTACCGGCACCATTTCCTGTATATAGGGAGAGGTACGACGAAGGCGGCGATAGACCGACAATTTCGTGGCAGACTGCAGCGTTCTCTAAGCTTGGATCCTCTCGTTGAGATTGGTGACGAGCTGTGGGCAATGAACCAGTACGAGTAATACCGCCAGATGCAAGGCGGAATGATGCTAATCAAAGTCTGTGCGGCATGAATAATCTCAGAAAACTGGGAAGTGACGCGAGGGGGAAGACTCATCGAGACTTGGGCTTAGTGAGGGCCAGAGAAATTGGACGCTGGGAAGAGTATGTAGTTGGAGGAGACGCGCAAGGACACATGAGGACTGAATGACAATAAAATGTATGACTTCGTGTCCGGATGAGATGAACACGTATCAGCAGAATAAAACTTGCCTGCTCGGTACCTTGGAACCACCCGGTCCCTCGCTTCCTCCTTCCCCTTGGCTCCCCGCATAACAAGTTCCATGCCCACCGCTTCTACTGTAGGAGGAGGTCTTGTTAGGTTTAATAGCTTCTTGCCGTGAACGTGAAGTAGTAGTTCATGGACCAAATCGCAGACAGCGAAGACTCGGAACACCAACTTGAAGAGATGACCAGAAGGACTCGCGGTGAACTTCAAGCTCAAGAATGCATCGTATCAGCGAATGCAATGGGAGGGGCGAAGAGTTGTATAGGCTGAAGTCGTCGTGCATGACAGAGATTCAAGCGATGCCAGGCATCGGGGTCAAGTCGTAGTAAGTATTCAAGCGCCAAACAAGAGTCAGAAAGCTTTGATGACGTCATCTTCGTATGCTCGGTTCTGGGGTCCAGGGCCTTTCAAGGTTTGGCCGTCATTTACCACCGCCCTCGCCTCTTCCAGCATCCTATCATGTCTACTACAAAGATTATATACGGAACAGCTTGGTACGTATACATCACTCTTCCCGATCGGAGCATGTGCGCCATCAGTGCAAAACGAAGTACTCATCCTTCAACTTCACAGGAAGAAGGAGCGCACGACGGCCCTCGTCGTCAGTGCGATCCTCCACGGCTTCAAGGCAATCGATACAGGTGCCTCCCTGAGCTGCATTGGAATTATAAGCGACACATTTTTCTCATTTTGATAATAGCATGCCAGCCCAAGCATTATCGGTAAGTGGCCTCCTGCATGGATGTAATGTTGACCAGCCGCAACTTCCAACTTTCTGCAAGCGAAGATCTTGTAGGCGCTGCACTCCAAATTCTCTACGATGAACATGGTGTCAAGCGCGAAGACCTCTTCCTTCAGACAAAGTCCGTCTCCCTATCCTCCCTTGCCCTTCATCTCTCTAAAATGCCCCCCCCCCCGCGCAGATTCACCTCAATCGACGGCCAAGACCAAACCCAACCGCTCCCCTACGACCCCAAGACCGACATCCCCACCCAGATCCAGGCCTCCGTTCAGACCTCCCTCAAGAACCTTCGCACGACGTACCTCGACTCCCTTGTGCTGCACTCGCCCCTCCGCACCCTCCCACAGACGCTCGTCGCCTGGCGAACTCTGATCTCCCTGCAGGACACGGGCGTCGTCCGCAAGATCGGCGTGAGCAACACGTACGACGTCGCCGTACTGGAGGCGCTCGAGCGCGATGGCGGCCGTCGCCCCGACGTCATCCAGAACCGTTGGTTCGAGGGGAACCAGTGGGATAACGCTGTCTGGGCGTATTGCGTCAAGCATGGGATCCAGTATCAGTACGTTCCATCCCTGTGGCCCGTGGTAAATGTGGATGCTGATGGGATCGTGTCTTACTGTATTACAGGTCGTTCTGGACGCTCTCCGGCTCGCCGACCCTCCTGCGCCACGCCGCGATCCGGTCGATCGCCTCTGCGAAGGGATGCTCGCCCGCGCAGGCGCTGTTCCGGATCGCGCAGCTGAACGGGGTAACGCCTCTCTGCGGCACGACGGACGAGCAGCACATGGACGATGCCCTGGGAGCGGAGAAATTAGACCTGAACGACGTCCAAGCAACCGTCGATGATGTTCTCAACATCATTCGGGGCTAGGTCGAGCTCGTCGAATAGCGTTCTGAGGGTGAATGTAAGATACAGATACATGGCGCAAACCAAAGAGCTTATCACCATCCTACTCTGCGAGTTGTTTCGGAACCCTAAAGGTAGTACGCACGCCGAGAATATGGAGATTTGAAAGGAATTTTATATTGAACAGGACAGCCGTACACGCACATGCTACAGTTTTGCAGAGTGGTCGAACGCGACAGATATGATATGTATGTACCAACACCAGAAAGCAAGCAGACACACGAGGCGACGATGACACGACAAAGGGAGAAGGAGAAAAGGGAAGGGGGAGGTGGGCTGGGGAAGGGGAGAGTCCGTGTTGGATGAGTGTGTTATGGCATACACGTGGGTTGAATTGCGTAGCTGAACAGACAGAGGACACCAGGGGATGCAGAATATAAAAAAATAACAACCGACAATCACACGGGACAAACAATATGCGCAAGGCGAGAGTGGGACGAAACGACAGCAGCAGAAGAGACATAACAAAGGCCACGCCGTCGTTCCAGGGACAGGAAAAAGAAGGGAGTGGGAAGTGTAGGAAAAAGAAAGCCAATGCTCGCTACGCATGCCTCACGCGAGCGTCCAGAGGCGGAACTATTTACAAGATGAATGTATAGGCAAAAGCGGGGAAGAGAATGGTAGCGATGATGGGGAAGGGCGAATGAGCCGCAGAGCTTAGGGTGCGGGATGCGCGGTAGGCGACACCGGAGTACCTCTCAGTTATGCGCGCGCGAGGACGACTCCGGGAAGACCGGCGGTGGACGAGCGGGTGGCGCTTCCCGTGGAGGACGGACGCGGAAGTCGGCAACGATACACAAGTGACTATGGTTCCAACAGGACGGCATCAACATCAGCGTCATGGCCCTGACAAACAACACAAACAGGACGACGTACTCTGACGGGAAGTGGGCGTTCGGGAAGCCGACGGCCTTGTCCAGGTAGCCCTGGTCCACGTCGCCGAGGACGGCGTTGACGGACAGATTCGACGTCGTGTACCAGATGTAGTCGAGCGCGCCTTTGAACGTCGGCGTGTAGTTGGTCATCGACAGCTCGCCTATGCCTGCGTACGCGCTCTTGAGGCCGAGGCGGTGGCGCAAGCCCTCCGTGGTGTACTTGCCGTACGTGTGCGACAGGAAGTCCTCGTGGTCTGGGGAAAGGGTGCCCGTGGACAAGAACTCATACACCCCGCTCTGTGGGATCGAGTTCAAGTCACCGCAGACGATAATGGGGATCTTGTAGCCATCCGAGTACACCGGTGGTGGACGGGCGGACCCGTTGTTCTCGCCCGTGGAGGGCGTGGTCGCTGAAGACGCGGATGATGAGGGAGTAGGGGGGAGGCGCGGTGGGTACTTCGCGAAGTTCTGCGCGATCTTCTCCACCTCCTCGATGAGCAGTGCGGTCTGCACGAGCTTGACGTCACTGAACGCGGGGTCCCAGTGCAAGTGCGTGTTCGCGACGATGATCCGAGTCCCTGTCTCCTTGTTCTCTAGAAGGCACACGACGGCAATGTGGTCCTTGCCGAGCACGCGGTTGAACATGTCGTCCGTCTTCTTGAAGTCGGGTCGTTGCATCGCCACCGTGCTGTACTCGATGAGGTGCTTCTCGACAAGCGAATACCTACGATCGCCGGTCAGCATCTGTTCGGCCGCGAATGAGCACGTGTTTACTCACTTCGACGCCTTGTAGAAGATAGCGCTGCCATCGACCATACGCCGCTCGTTCTCGCTCATCATCTTGTACCGCGATTTCGCCCAGTGCGCGCCCTCGTAGTCATGTTGCGCCAGCTGCTTCGAGAAGTACTCCTCGTACTGCGCGTTGTCCACCTCCTGCAAGCAAATGAAGTCCGAATTGTGTTGCAGGATCTCGGTCATGATGAGCTCCTTGCGGTAATCCCACTGCAATGCCCACGAAGGCGTGTAGCCGTACAACCTCTCCGTCGCGCACCGCTCGCAGAGGATGTTATAGCACACGAGCGAGAACGTCTCTGTCGTTGGGTCGGCCTTCATCGCGTCTCGTTCCGCCTGACCGACGAAGTGCTTCCACTCTCGGTCGGGAGGGGGTGTGGGGATGGGGCACGAGTCGCGCAGGTACGAGATTAGCGCAGGCGTACCGTCCTTCTGCACGATCTGTTTCAGCGATGGCTCCAACGGGTTCCCTTCGATCCCAAGCGTCTGTAATTGATGTAGCGTGCCAAGTTCGGGAGGAAGAGTCTGGAGATGGTTGTCGAACAGGTACAGCTCCTTGAGCGATGTCAACATCCCGAGCTCCACAGGGATGGTCAAGAGACCGTTCCCCGAGAGGTCCAGGAGTTCGAGATGGCGGAGCTTCGCGATCTGAGGGGGGATGGTGGTGAGGGCGTTGTGGTTGAGGTAGAGATTGGTGAGGAAAGTGAACGCGAAGAGCCCGGACGTTGGAGGGATGTTCTTGATGCCAACACCTCCCATGTCCAGAGACTGCCAGTTGTTCCCAGGTTTGGGCGCTGTTGGACGAGAGGCCTCGGCTACAGGGGGGACGGTCGCAGAGGGATGATTGGCAAGGGCGCTCGCGGTGGTAGGAGACATGTCTGAAGCTGCTTGGAACTTGGACGAAGGAGATGCGTTAGAGGCCGCATCTCCATCCTTTGCAACTCCATTCGTCTCTGGGGGCTTGATTGCATTGGGATTCTGGATAGGGATCGCGGCTTTCTGAACTGTACGCGCGGCCATAGCGCTTGCCCTTGCTCGATGGTGCGGTGATCTTGACGCGCGGATCATCTGCGTAAACGGCAGGGAGGCATGTAAGAGCACCGAAAACAGATTGAAAAATGGCCGGGACGAGGACGGAAGGGGTAACTGGAACAGTAAAGGGGTCAAGCGACCTCAGACGCGGGTCGCAATGCGAGTGAATGAACGCAAAGGGCAGAATGATAGAACCATATCGTGGCGATCACAGGAAAGGAGATACTCACCTCGCACTTGAGCAACTGCTGTTGCCAATGGGCAGTCATCATCTGTGTCGCTATCGCCCCCGGTGAACCACCTTGTCCCAGCACTCCATGGGCTCCTTGCATCGCATTGCCATTCGGCGGAGAAGAAAAGTGGGGATGAGAAAGAGAATTCTGATGGTGGTGATGGGCGAGGGGACCGGGCATATGTTGGTGGGGATGGTGTTGCATCGCGGTCATTGTGCCATTGTGGGCGAAGAGGGGGTAGGCGGGGGACGTCGGGGGATGAGAGTTGTTCGCCGGCCCAAAGGCTGGATGTCTTGCCCATGCAGACTGGTCCTGGACTTGACCTGGATGCTGGTGGGTGGGGAGCTTGTGGGCAATGCCCGGGGATTGTTGAGGATAGTACATGGCATTGGCGGAGAGAGTCGCCACTCTGAAGACGGTGTGGGGAGATAAGGAGGCAGAAAGAAGAGGAGAGAACGACTATAAAAACAGGAAGAGAAGAGAGAAGCCGTTGGGATGGTCGTGGTCGTCGTGAGGAACAGCGAGCGTGGAATGTTTGTCAGTGTCGCTCCCAACGATGACGAGCACAGCTCTCCTCTCAGTATGCTGACTAAGCCCGCTCCGTAGACGGCGACTCCGGGCGTTCTCAGGCTCGTCCTCTCCCTCCATAATATTCATCCCCCGGCCGTCTCGGACTGCAACGTCTCGAATGACCTTCGACGCTCTCGAACAGCTGCAGCGCACGGAGTCTTGGCTTCCTCTGTCCTGAATGCAGCACATCGCGTTCTTTCGAGCCGTTGCGGACATAAATTGTGGTGTCCATCCCCCGGTGTCCCAAAATGGCAAGTGCTGAACACAAGCCGTACGATTCAAGAATTCGAGACATCGTGCAAGGCGTCCGCTCTGGTATTTAAACCGCCTCTTGCTTTTGTTCACTCCCAGATACCTCCTGCTGCGCTATCCACCATGAGCGTATACCAAGCAACCGCCTCCGCACCCGTCAACATCGCCTGCATAAAGTGAGTGCTTGTGATCTAACGCGATCTATTCGCGATTGACGATTCATAGGTACTGGGGCAAGCGCGACACTAAGCTCATCCTCCCGACCAACTCATCGCTGTCGGTCACCCTTGATCAGGACCATCTTCGTTCCACCACCACCGCTCGCGCCGACCTGTCCTTCCAGAAGGACAGGCTTTGGCTAAACGGCACAGAGGATGAGATCAAAGATGGCGGGCGGCTCGCTACGTGCATTAAGGAGATGAAGGCACTGCGGAAACAACTTGAAGACCAGGATGCGTCTCTCCCCAAGGTGAGTTTTCCCCCTAGTCCCTCATCTTGCGATCCCAACACGCCTTATCCTAGATCTCTGGCTACTCTGTTCACATCTCATCCCGCAACAACTTCCCTACTGCCGCCGGCCTCGCGTCTTCCGCCTCTGGTTTCGCCGCCCTCGTCGCGTCCCTTGCTGCCCTCTACAAACTCCCCGTCTCCCAATCGGATCTTTCCCGCATTGCCCGTCAAGGTTCAGGCTCTGCCTGCCGTTCCCTTTTTGGCGGTTTCGTCGCCTGGCAGATGGGCCAGCTGCCAGACGGATCCGACTCGCTCGCGGTCGAGGTCGCTCCGCGCGAGCACTGGCCGGACATCCACGCGCTCATCTGCGTCGTCAACGACGAGAAGAAGGGCACGTCTTCCACCGCGGGCATGCAGCGCACGGTCGAGACCTCCCCCTTGCTCCAGCACCGCATCAAGCACGTCGTGCCCGCGCGCATGGCCGCGATCTCGGAGGCGATCCGCGCGCGCGACTTCGACGCGTTCGCGCGCATCACGATGCAGGACTCCAACCAGTTCCACGCCGTCGCGCTCGACACGGAGCCGCCCATCTTCTACATGAACGACGTCTCGCGCGCGATCATCGCGCTCATCGTCGAGTACAACCGCGTCGCGGTCGAGAAGACCGGGAAGCTCAAGGCCGCGTACACGTATGACGCGGGCCCGAACGCGGTCATCTATGCGCCTAAGGAGAACGTCAAGGAGATCGTGGAGCTCATCGTGAAGTACTTCCCCCAGGCGGAGAACTTCAAGGATCCGTTTGGTCTATTCGGCGCCACAGGCGTGCAGGGCAAGGTCGTCGATGGGTTCAACGAGGCTGTTTGTAAGCCTTTCGGTGTCGGAGCGGTGAAAGGCCTCATTCACACTCGTGTTGGCGACGGTCCAAGGACCCTGGGCGCACAGGAGGCCCTCCTCGGCCCAGACGGCCTTCCGAAGTGAAGTAGTCTTGGGTGGCGTGGCATCTACTATCTTGTATCTTTTCGAATGAAAGACAATACCTCTAGAGAACTCCTAGTCACACGACGATTTGTTGAGATGGAGACCTACCGAAACAAGATAAAACCTGGAGCGACGAAAAAGCATACTCACCGTTCAGTGATGACTGGCCCCCCTGGTGGTTCATTTGAGTGGTAGCCACTGCTGAGCGCTATGTATGTTGGGAATGCAGTTGCTTTCAAGACACTATGGCCGAGTGGTTAAGGCGACAGATTCGAATTACGTGATCATCTGTTTCCCTCTGGGAGCGCAGGTTCAAATCCTGCTGGTGTCGTTTTTAATTTTTCGTTGCTCAGTTGTCCCTCGTCTCTAGGCGCCCCTAACTACCTTTGTAGTAGTTTGTACATACTTCAGTTCTTCCTTCCATGCCACCACCCGTAGGAACCCTCTATCAGCAGAAACTAGGGCGATGGCGAGTCGAACGGCGTCTCGTAACACGATATCGCGCAGCCCTCTCCCCCCTGGTGGCATTGTTACTAACCTCTTCGCCGGACGACGTGAATACCTCTCCGATTCGCCGCAGCTATGTCAACGCTCGCGATTCCCATGATTTAGTGCTATACTGAACAAAGCTTGCCAGGGATTGTCTCCGCCGGGTGGCGTTGGTGGACGGTGGACCCACATACGCATACAGAGGTACAACAACCACGCCTTTGTCTCTTACTACCGCTTTCGTTCATCTGACCTTATGCTCCCCATCAGAACATGCTACCACAATTATAGCCGTGGGAAGCCCTCTAGTTGATCACCCTTCCCTTCCACCTTGTTGTATGTCGGCGCTGTGGTCTTTTGTTGCACAAGAGTGCAAGACAACGTCTCCCAGGTCCCGTTTCCAAGGTCGCCATTGCACAACAATGCCTACAACAACGTAGTCGGTTCTATACTGGATTCAAGCCTGAGGCGAGGAAGCTAGGAAGTTTCCCAAGAGCATGAGGAGCCCGGGGAGGACTCATAGCACGAGGCATATAAAGTAGACTGACGGTCCCGACGGCGGCTCTGCAGAATCCTCACGTTCACCGCCCGCTCACACATTTCCCCGCTCGGCTTGTCGACAGCATGAGCTCTTACGGTCTCGATCTATCCCCGGCGCAGGCGCCTCTTAATTGCTTTGGTCCCTCAGGCTCTCTCTCGTCTAGAATACTGTCTCGTCTCAGGCCTCGACACACTCGCAAGACCGAATACAACAACCGTCTTCGAGATGGTGACGCGCGTATGACGGAAGCTCGCGACATCTTCCAGGCATGTCAGCATGCTTTGGGGCACGAAACGCGCACAGCTATCCAAGTGAATCTCGAAGGGTGAGCGTCCCGTTCCACTGTAACGAACTGACATCAGTCTAACGCTGTCACCAGACTCCGCGTGGAGCGAGAGAGGCTCTACAAGTTCTCCGATTACGGAGGTTCCCAAAGGGTGGAGGAAGACGCTGTGTCCCGCGCCGAGGCGTACAGGATCAACGCCACCAGGGCGCACGCGATGGTCACAGTGGGTCGTCTATTTCATGTTTATTAGCTCAGGTTGCTCACCAGTTGTATACAGACGGCACACAACGCTGCACGCTCCGCGCCCAGTGGATTGCACACGAGGGGATTGAGCACCAGTATGCACTCTCCAAGTGGCAGCTACCACAGTGGTAGTGGCAGGGGAAGCGGTAGCGGCAGTGGCACTCGGCGGGTGTCTAGCGAACACGCCAATCCCTCAGCGAGGAGCAACCCCGCCTCCCTGCCAAGGACCCCTCCCTTCTACGAGGAGCCTCTCCAGATGTGTACGTGTTCCATCCCTCCTTACCCTACGTAGAACTCATCTCAACACCCATACAGTGCAAACCCGCGCTGGACCCGTAGCCTGGGCATCGGGCCTCCCCGCAACAGGGAACAACATCCTCGGCCTCGACGCCCATGGCGTCCGCGACTCGCCGCGCACCTCCTTCAAGAGCTGCCTGCTCCGCACGACGCCCGCAGGCAGCATCCTCAGCCTCGACATGAACCTCGTCGGCATCACGTCCATGCAGCGGTCCCCGCACGGCTCGCCTGCCGACTCTGTCGGTGCATACTCGCTCGGGTCGGACGGCTTCCCGCGCCCAAGCCGCTGCGCGCCGCAGCGGCGGGGCACGATCCAGTCGACGACGAGCCTTCCGCGGTCGAACCCCTCGCGCCAGGGCTCCGCACAGACGCACTCGAGTCATGCGTCTTCCGGGAGAGTGCACCCGTCGCGCCAGTCCTCGGTGCAGACGTCGCACTCCGGCCACTCCCGTCCGAGCATTGAGAGCGCGAAGCACCCCGGCAGCTACCAGTCCCGTCGCTCGGACGACCGCCGCGGTCGCCCTGCCTACGCGCGACCGCCGTCATCTCTCCGGACCTCGTCGGTGCCCCCGGAGAACAGGGCATCTCCCTACGGAACCGCCCGCATCACCGACTCTCCCGGACGGTACTACCACTGAATCGTGGCGAGCACCCGTTGTCCCCACGACCTTGAGACGACTCTGAAAAGCCACCGTGATGTCAGTATTCAAGAGCCTACACCGAAACCCAAGTAAACCCACATTTGAAACGTCTCACGATCTTCAACGCCCTTCACGCCCTAACCCCCCTGGATCCGTGTATCTCTAGACGCTGTTATGCATGGGCACGATATCTGCGATATATTATACGACTGGATACGACTGTACGACTCTATGTATATATCTCAGTACCACGAATATAAATTACGCCCCGTATCACGATCTCCTGAGGACCCGTCTGCCCCAAGACATGACATCGTCCGCAAAATTGCTCGTGAGTGTCCGTGCCTCGTCTACGAGGCCGTCGAAGTCCTCTCCAGACCACGGCGAGTACTGCACGTGGTGCTGCTCTACCATGGTGAATCGCAGGACGTCCTTGACGGTGACGAGGCCAACGAGCGCGCCGTGGTCCTCAACAAGAATCACTCGTGGGCTGGGGACAAAGCCGTTAGCACAGTGCATCTCAACGCGAAGGCATGCTACTCACCCCATGCGCTTGAAAAGCTGCATGGCAATCTCTAGCGGGAGCTGAGGTGATACGGTGAGCGGTGTCTGGTTAACCCAGGGCCACAGCTTGAGCACGTCCTGCATCGTCGTATTCTCCATGAGGTCCATGGATATCTCCTCGTCCAGGCCGACTGCAGGACCAGCAGCGGCAACAAAATCGGCGTCTTCGAGGTCTTCCGCGTCTGGCGCGAAGGAAACAGCTGTATCTGGCCGGATGTCCTGCAAGTGACGCGTTTTCTCTGTATATGGACTGTTTAGCATGACATCAAGCACGTCGCACTGCAGGAAGAACACACCAAGAACGTATCGTAGCTGGCTACGTTCTATGAAACCCATGAGGAGGTTCTTGCCGTCAGCTGAAATGACAGGGAAACCCTTCACATCTGTCCTGGCGAGCACATCCTCTGAACAGAAGGCAGGTGCATTCAGTCCAAATATGCAATTGCGATCGAAAATGAAAACGTGCCTATCTCCTTGACAGAAAGTCCCGAAACCGGTAACGTCTTCAAATCCCGCCTCATAACTCGAGAGACCGGCACGTTGTATGCGTGATCGTCCTTCTCGAGGAAAGGGAAACCATTGAAGCGAATCATCTCCTCTGCGATGCCGTTAGTCCCGAGGAAGTCGCCCACAGCTTTCGTGACGAGCAGAACAATCTGTGACACCACGTCATTCCGACTGTCATGAGCTCGAATAGGTGCAAAGCGTACCATTGTTGGCAGGATATACGTCAGAGCACCGGTCAGCTCGAACATGATGACGACGACGGTGACAGTGAGCCTCATCACGCCACTGAGCGCCGCGGCAGCACCGAGGAGCGCATATGTCCCTGGCGTAATACAAGGCACGTCGGGTGGACAAACTGCGAATATGCCTGAACCCAAGTACGCGCTGACAGAGGAGCATCAGCTATATGAATGTGTTGAAGGGAGGAAGGTGCGTACCGGTTGATAGCCTTGACTATGATACCGACCATCCTCCCGAACGTCGCACCAATAGCCATCGACGGCACGAAGATGCCCGCAGGCACCTTGCATCCATACGAGACTACGACGAGGCCTATGCGTAGCACGGTCGCGAGGAAGAGCGAATTGACCATCGGCCACTGGTACGCCGACTGACAGAGGTGGTCGAAGTCGCTTGCGCCGTCGCATTCGCGGAAAAGGATCTCCATGCTCTCCGTCATGTCGATCCGCATGAAGTGGTTGAACCACCCGATCATGGCCGTGATCGTCGCGAGCGTGACCGCCTCTGCGATGGCGTGGTTCTTCAGGTATCGCTTGCGGAAGGCAGCCACTTGGAGGTTGAACTTCACAACGAAGGCGCCATAGAGGCCCTGCTCCAACCGCTCAAGCAGAGTTTGTGAAATGTTGAAACAAGACTCACCCCAAAGATGCCGAGAATAATGAAGAAGAATATCTCAAAGAAGTGCCAGTCCCGGTCGTAGGTCACCTGGAACAGTACGAGCTTCCCGCTGCGGTATGGGTTCATCGCCGAGAGGGTGACGGTCGCGACCAAGGCGCAGAAGAAACTCCGCCACATTGTCTTGATGCTGAAGACACTACTCATTTCCTAGTAGTCTGCTTCAGATAAACCATTAGACATACTGGGACATCAACTCACCTCGATGGAGAACAACACACCTCCAATAGGAGAACCGAACGCGACTGCTACACCAGCCGCACTCGATGCCGTCAGGATTTCGCGCATCTTCACTGGCAATCAAACGTGACGACAAATCACGACCTCAGAAAGGTACCTACACACCTTGACTTCTCGAGAAACCCTTGAACATGCCCGCAATGATGTTCCCAATACAGCACGCGACGTGGACCGAAGGACCCTCCTTGCCGACTGAGAGACCGGAAGCAATCACGAGGGGCTACACGGAGTATCTCGTCAAGCCCCTGGCCCAACAAGGCAGAACAGATGCGCACCAGCGTTATGCTCTTGACGAGGAATGTCCAAAATCCCAGGAAGCCCTTCATGATGAACCCTCCAATAATGCACTTGATCTCGGAAATACCAGAACCCGCGGCATATTTGGCTAATGACCGCACCAGGTGTGCAGCAATAAAGGAGAACGCAGCCTGTACAATGCTTGCGCATAAAAATACCGTCCCCGAATACTCCCAACACGCAGCGAATATGTTACGCACCGCGAACAAGACGTATATCGCCCACCGCGCAGGCGGGGCGGTACTCCATTGGTGCCACGCCTTACATGTGTCCCCTTCATCGTCAATCTCCCAACAGCAGAACTGCTGGTTCAACCACCACCCATCCGAACAGTATCCCATCTTGATGTCCGACAGCCATTCGGTCACTATTGAGATGACCGCGGCGTTGACGCCGATGGCAATGCCTGGGACATACGCATATACGACGTCAGAACCGTCCAGATTCTTGAGTGGCTGGCGAAAACGAGGTCGTCGCGTCTTGCAGCGCTTTGAGGAAGTGTGGGGATGGGGACGGGGCGGAAGGCACAGGCAGACGAGGCTCACCAACTAAGCTCACAACGAACCAACCCTGTCCGGCATGCGCGACCTCCTGCAGCCGCGCCCATATCCATGCGAGGCTGACGTTTCCGCGGGGTCCATGATATGGGGTATTGAGTTTGCGCGCCGCCCGCAGTCGTCTATTCCGCTCGATTATGGAGTCCTGTATCCAGTCTACCCGTCGAGGGTCAGTTCCACTCTTCCAGATTAACTGGGGCTTGCAGACCTATAGTAGTGAAGTCCTCGTAACGTCTGTGCGTGACATTAACACCAGTTCACATCGTAGGGAAGATGATGCACCCACTGGAGCTGTTCCAGCTCTTCATCTCCGTTATGCTGCGGCCTGATGTCGTGGAATGATTGACGTCGGTCTCGTGTCATGGATATACGGCGTGAGCATATGTTGGTCCCTAGAACACCGAGTGGGCGAGAGACGTAGCGGGCAGGTCAAGGGCAGGTGTAGTTGGAGTGGATGAGACGTTGCGCGCAAGAAGCGACGGGGCGCCAAACGGGCAGTCCCCAGACCTGGAGAGCGCCGTCACCTGAGTATGAACACGAAGGGTTTGCGAACGGTTCCTCATAGTTATGGACCTTACAGTTTGCGGTATGCGACCTCCACTGAAACTCAACTCGGCCGCATAGATACCAAATTTCATTTGCGGTTCAAAGGAGGTATGTGGACATGATTGGCACGAAACGACATGATAGACAGCATAACCGTCCACTGGCATGCATATGCAGACAAGAAGAAATCGTAACCCTCACTCCGGCATGGGAAGAGCAGGGGTGCTCGTTGCGACCCAGTAGAGAGTACGATACAAGTGACGACAAGCACGATAGAGCCTAGGGATGCCAGACTCGCCCTTGTACACCACACGAGAGCGCAAAGCCCTCTGGGTGAGAGAACCACGCAGCCGTTCAAACCGCGCAAAGGCTTCATCAACGGAAGGCCTCGCGCCCGGGTCGCGTTGTGTCATCTCAGCCAAGAGAGGCTTCAAAACGTCAAAGTGACGATTCATCTGTGACAGCCGTAAGAGACGTCAGTCGAACCCGCGCGTGCCACCGGGACCTCAACTCAGTGACTTACTCCCAAGAATTGGTCCCGAAGCAGGTTTCCGAGACAGTACACGTCGATCTTGTACGGATCCCGTAAGATGTCAGGATTCTCGTACTCAGGGACGGTCTTGTCACCTCCGATAGATACACGGATCAACGGTGAGGCGTCTGGTGGGAGACAAAGGAGCGAGAGACCGAAATCGATGTAGTAATATTTGGTCCGGTGCGATGTCCGGGTGCGTTGAGTAATTCGACGCTTGAAGTCATAACTCTTGTTGACGGACAGGGTGGGGAAGTTCCGAGAAAAGCGGAGCAGGGTCCATCATGATATTGTTAATGTGAATATCACTACGCATTCGTGAGATGACCGTTTGGCGCGTAAAAGTAAAGTGGAACTCATACCAATGCGCAAGGTTGTTACTGTGCATAAACTGGAGACCCTGACGATTGTAAGTATGCGTAGGCATAGGATATGAGCACGGCTTCGCAAATCACATGTGCGGGACGTACCTCGAAGAGCTGACGGATACATTCAATGCCTTCGCCGACGGTGGCAAACTTGACATTGTTGATGCGCATGAGGTACGGCATCACCAAGAAAATGGTATTCTCGTCTAAGGGTGATTGAAGGACATCGTAAACGGGAGCTATATGGTTGTGGCGATCAGTAGCCAGAGGGTCGGACGTCGTAAACATGTGGTTTATCTCTTCTTCAAAGGGACAGTAGGACTTGTTGACCTCCTTCAGAACCACAACACGCTGGTCGGACGTGCGTATGGCGTCCATGACTTTGTTGCGCTATATGAGGCATTAATATGCTTAGTAGCGAGAGTCGGGCCCAAAAGTTAGCACGACTCACTAAAGTACCTTTGCCATCCTCGCAGAAAGCAAAGTACTTCTTAGATTTCAACCAGGAGGGCTCCCAATCCATTCGATAGCGCGGGCGGAGCATGTAACTGGACTCCGCGAGCCACGTTTGATGGTCTCGCCACAAGTATTCGTCCTCGAAAAGGCCGCCAAGCATCTTCTTGTAGCGTAGGGGATGTTGGTGCGTCGGGGATGGGCGAACCTGAAACGCAGGGAATATCTTGACGGCCCAGAAGGAGCAGCGAGAGGGAAACCGTGATCGGAGGCAATGGCAGAGGGGAAAGGTGGACGGGCCCGCCACAACGCAATCCGCAACGCTCGGGACGGACTGCGGCCCGTTGAGATGGCAGATAACCGCCCAGATCCCACGCTCTCGGATGGCACCCACAACATCGCTACCGATCGCACGGTGCGCTTTGCCGTTTCGGGTAGTAAGACAAGCGCACAGCCTTTGAGTCTGGGGGTTATCCTCCCTGGCGGCATACATTCTATCAGACCAGTGTTCGATGATTTCGTTAGGATCCTCTGATATAGTAAGGTTTCAAAACAGCGGGCCGTGGTAAGCACAAGAACACGGTTCAGGATTCTCGGTTTGAGGAAGAATCGTCATCGGACTGGGTGCCAGCTTATCACGCATAGCGGCGACGAGCTTGGAGCAGGTACGATGGCCTCAGGGGTAAAGGGGCATCCATCAAGACATCTTCGAGCCGCAGGATACAGGTTGATACGGTTAACAATACAGTGCGAGACGGGATGGGCTCTACGTGCAGACGGATGCGGCCCGCGGGCGTCCAAAGGCGGCAGGACTGGCATCATTACGTTGAAGATATGTCTACGGGACAGCCGGTGAGAAGGCATGGGGCCGGATCGCGCCAGAACCGACGGCTCACCTTTCGCATCCAGGGCCTCCCCATTCAAAGCTTGGACTGCACCCGACTCTCCCAGGACGTCCGCCAGTTGCTCCCGCGTTAGTGCGGAGTCCTGCCGAACCTGGCTGTGAGCAAAATACAAAGTCGCACATATCACCGCCGTACCGCAGTGGCTGCGAGGAGCTGGACGAAGGCCTCAGTCTCCTTCTCCCACTTCCGGACTTGGTCCGCCAGTGCAGCGAGCTCGCAGAGGTAACTCTTGACATCAGCCGGGAGGTCGATGCTAGTACATAGGTTAGTCAGTGCGTGCTACGACGACTCGTGAGGGGGATTGCACATACACTTGTAGGATTTGCTCGATCTCCTCGAGAGAGGGGTCTACGTCTCCCTCGGCTTCGATCAGCTCGCGCAATTGAGTGGGCAAAACGTCGAGGTTGATGGACTCAAGCGGCGAGGGGGAGACTGGGGAGGGAAGCATGACGGTATCGGAGGGGGTTTGAGCCATGTGTAAGCTGAGAGCTGGAGCGGTTCAGGAGGGTTATAGATCACGATGGTGAATGGAATCCTCCTTCCGACATACTACTGATATATCCACGACGGACCGTTGGAATGAAAGGGTCGGCGGCATCGCGAAAGGGTGTTTGGAAACTCGAGGCCGTAAACGCACGGATACAGTTGCCTATTGTTCCAGAGGCGGACAAAGACGCATGTGCGTCAAGTGTCGTTGACAAGACTGTGCGAACCTCGAGAGGGGGTACGAACCTGAGATCAACGCCGGCGTAAGGCTAACAAAGACTGCACAGCCTAGCAAGCAACCTGTTGTCATCACGGGAGCAAGGGGCTTGAGCAAGGTTTCTTCCGTTCTAGCGCAGAAGACTCACCCAATGACCAAGCTAAGTCAGAGAAGACGTAAGGAAGACGTCGCTTCTCCT
Organism: Ganoderma multipileum BCRC 37180; assembly: GCA_000338015.2. Lineage (NCBI taxonomy): Eukaryota > Fungi > Basidiomycota > Agaricomycetes > Polyporales > Polyporaceae > Ganoderma > Ganoderma multipileum. The sequence goes on along the minus strand of BACB01000071.1, from coordinate 65,689 downwards.
ACGAGCGCATTTCCAGGTTCCTCAATGGCGATGCGGATGGCGGTTGGGATGCCACGCGTCGAGGTACTTCCACTCGAAGACAATTGAGCTGCACTAGAACCACTGTGGTTTGATAACAGGTGATAGTTAGAACAACGGTGCCGCCTTGTAGTCGGATGACGGCTGCGTGGGTAGGCCCGAGTGGTCGGACGTCTAAGCGTCGTTAAATTGTCTGTTACTTGGTTCCGTGATTAGCTGATACGGTCTCCAGCCAAGGGAAGAGCTTCGACTACTCACCACGCATCAGAGGATCCCACATGGATCCACATTCCATTCAGCACGCGAGTGCCCTTGTCTGCGTATACAGCGAAAACCGGCTTCCAGCCGGACATGTTGTTTCCCCCTGGGAATAGTGGTCATCTCGCATGAGTAGGACAATGGACGGGTATCGATGCGACCGCGTCACCAGTCTCGGTTGAAGGAGCGACAGTTAGTAGATTCCATGGCGTACACAGAGAATCGACAGCGATACGACAAACAATACAAGAGCAGAAAATAGCAGTAGTTGTAACAGACAAGCGCGATGGGATCCGGATTACGAAGGTGCGGGTATGGCGGACTTGCGCGAAAGGACGTAGCGAATGGTCCTGAAAACGTGGCGTGTATTGCGATACCAGGCCACGACAACCTCCTCGCCAACAGGGGCTGGACGAGATCGCAAAGTCCAAAATCGGACGCGTTTCAGTAGTCCGTCGAATCGACGGACCACCTCGTCAATCGTTGGCCTCTTCGAAGGGTCCGCCTGGATCATGTCTCGGACGAGAGGAGACAAAAACTCCATTCCGTGATAGCACTGGGCGATAGGACACAGGTCAGCCGAGGTTAAGTGGTCTACATCTCTGCGCACCTGGAGGACAGACTCCTGTATCACGTTGCCGATATAGTATATGTCGGTCGGAAACGGATCAAGTAGTTCCCCGTCCCAATTCTTGAACTCGGGGACAGATTTGTCTCCACCCCGGATGGGGTGTTCACGCGGAGGACCATCTTCGGGATTGTAGCGCCTAGACAGACCGAAGTCGATGAAGTAGTATCTCACCGGATGTGCCGTACGTGTCGAGTGTTTGGGCGAACCTTGAAAATCGAGCGACTTCTCAGGCGATCGGGGGTGGAACATCTGGGGATACATGGGCCGAGGATCGAACATAATGTTGGTATCTGTGCAATCTCTGTTTGACTTAGACACTACTCGAGCTACGCGACGTTATGGGCGTACCTGTGCGCGATATGCAACTCGTGCAAATACTGCAAGCCCTGGGCACATCCGATCAGCAGAGGCGAGCGGACGGTGCTTGGATAATACCTCGAATATTTGCCGAATGAATGATAGTACTTCACCAACTGTCTGCCAAGATGGGTCGTTGCATGCTCGAAGGAGAGGTAAGACCATGATGGTGAGCTTCGGATCATCCGGGACACCAAACACGTCGAGTATGGGCACACAGTGGTTGCGGGGGTCCGAACGGAGGGGTTCTGAAGAAAGATACTGGGAAATCTCGACCTCATGGGGGTTGCGCTCGCTGTCCACCAGTTTCAATACGACAAGGGAGTTATCAGAGATGCGAACGGCATCCAGAATATAAGCTGACTGAAGGATTTTGTGAGTAACTTGCGAGCAAGGCACAAGATTGAAAACCCACGAGGGCTGCATCCCAATCCTCGAAATGTGACGGAGACTCTTCCGGATGTGCTTTCCAAGAGGGTTTCCAACCGGGCCTATAGCGAGGACGGAGCATATAGCCACGCTCTACCAACCATGGTTGATGATTGAGCCACCATACTTCAGGCTTGGAGAGGTCAGGGTCAGGTTGATCAGAGGGAGGGGAGGTAGATTGTGATGGTTGGATATCCTCCGCCATCCAGCATGAACAGAACGAAGGGGAGGGGAGCCAGCCTGGCTTGGGGCTGCTGGGGCTGGGGTGAGCACTGAGGGTAGGTTGGGCTCCGAACTTGGGCGATGAGGTGTGGGAAGCAGGCGCCGGCGGTGCCACCTGGCTCACTGAGACGCCCGCGGACGGCCGAGTACAAGGACAATAAGAGGAACTTACGTTAGTCGTTGCGACGTATTTCGATTCACCTTCTGCCCGACGTGTTCAGCGGCAGAATCAATCCGACGCATCGTCTGACCTTGCTAACCCCCTCGCGCAGAGAATCTATAAGTACTCTGGCATCATGAAGTGCCACTCACCATCTCAAGCTGGGCCTCCCCGTCCATCATACTCGTCCTGCCACGACTGTAACTGTCCTTCCGGTCTATCCTTGTTCGCCATCCACCCATTTCCCCTCGTTCTTGTCCGGCATGAGTAACAGCGACATCGAGTCCCTTGAACGCGTCGTCGGCGATGCCGCTCATGCGGGCCCGGTCATCCACGGATTATTCACGCTCGTATCCAGGTATACCGTCAAGACGAAGATGACGCAAATGCTGCAGGCCGGCGAGCACCAACTTCATCAGGCTGGCGTGATCCTAGACCACAAAGATGTCAGAAAACTTCTCGGAGACAACCATGTGGCGTTGACGGGAAATTACGCGAAGTCAGTTCCCTGCAGATTTATCGTTACTGTGAGTGACTCGGAGAACTGACCCATCATTACCCAGGCTTCACGACGAGAGAAACAAATTCGAGGATCGCTTGCAATCTCTGAGAACGAGGGACATTATCCAGAAATACTGGGTCTCCAAGGATATATCTTCGTGGGTCCGCAAATCCACCGCTTACAAGCACAACGTCATCGCAAGTACTATCTTATCTTCAGTTGTGCGTGGTACGCTGACCTGTACGCTAACACTCCCAGAGACAATCCGATTGGGCCAAACTGGGACTTGTCTTACGAGATGGCAAGCTCATCCCAATCAAAGACACTCTCGTATCTCCGTCAGAGCAGACCCTTGTGGCTCCTGCTTCGTGCAATACCAACAAAATCGTCGAGAAAGAGGGAGACGGGGATGAATCCGGTTCGATTTCCATGCTTGTAAAGCTAGAATGAAGCCTATTACTCACGCAGCATGCCCAGATGACGAACTGTGCTCTTCGCTGCCCTATGTTCGCTTCGATGACATCCCGCTCAGTGAGGCTCACGTCATGGAGGACCCGATGTCAGGTGTGTATTAGCATTTCCCCTTTGAAGTATCGACTAACCCGGTGTCCAGATGGCTCAGGCCCTTCGGCACCGCGTAAGAAGGTGCGCTTTGGCAAGCTTCTGAAAGGCAAAGCCCGCGCGCAGCCGTGACTTTAGATACCTGTCCTTGTCCTATACCATTCCCGCTCGGTACTCTGTAATTCTACGTCGTCTCTTTGTAGCGATCCTCTGGACTATTGCCTTACTATACACTCCTCTATGAAACATGAACTGTGCTGGTTACGCCCTAGCGAGGAAGGATCACGGCGTCATCCGCAGAAGGCGAAAATAATAGTACAACAACGCTGAGACGAGTACAACGGCAAAGAGATTTGGGCTCAAGGGGAAGGGAGCGCGGGAGTGCCTCTCCAGAGGCGCTTCCTGGTTCGAAGATAGTGTGTCAATGACCTGAAGAGGCTGAGGATCTCCAATTCGTCTCCATAGACTACGCGTGACCGGAGCTTGGGCTCGGGGAGCGAAGCACGCAGCTCCTCGAAGCGAGAACGCGCCAGGCTGATTGTCGGTCGTTTCGATGGGTCCTTCTGCACCATGTCGTTGACCAACGATTGCATGAATTCGAAACCGTAAGCTCTCTACGGCCCAGTCAGCCAAGCCTCGAAGCCAAGACGACAATAGAGACATACCTCGAGGAATCCTGTTCGAATCAGATTCCCAAGGTAGTAGATGTCAGTCCAAAACGGGTTCTGAGGTTCGTCGGGGCCTTGGAACTCGGGTACGGTCTTATCCCCACCGATGAGGATCTCCTCCAGGGGACAGTGATCGTCCGGCGCATATCTGCGAGAGTGGCCAAAATCGACGTAGTAGTACTTGACTGGTCGTTCTGTCCTATTGAACATGCGAACACGTCGCTTGAAATCGTAGCTCCTCCCCCGTTTGGCGGGATGAGGGATTTCCGAGTAGAGCGGTGCCAGGTCCAACATGACGTTGAAGACCATGATATCGCTGTGGCGGGGTTAAGCGGTGCCACGAAAAGGGCAGAAGTTCACTCACCGATGAGCAACGTGCTGCGAATGCATTAATTCGAGGCCCTGAGTTGGCTGTGTCAGTTATCGCTCGCAGTATCCACATAGTGCAAGACCACGACGAACCTCGAAAAGCTGGCGGAAGCATTCAACGGCTTCCCCGATCGTCCCAAAGCGCAGCTCGTGGTAACGCAACAGGTATGGCATGACCAATAAGACCACGGACTCGTCGAGCGGGGACTGCAAAACGTCATATATCGGCACGCAATGATTGCGGGAATCGGAAGCGAGAGGTTCGGCAGAGAAAAGCTGGCCGATCTCAGCCTCGTAAGGGTGAACAGTTTTGTCCACTTTCTTCAGCACAACCACGCGACCATCTGAAATGCGGATGGCGTCCATGACCACAAGCCTCTGACCGTCCCACTCGTTAGCAGGCTCCGAGAAACACAGGCGCAGTGGCGGACGAACCCCAGTTCTTTGGCCATCCTCGAAATCCTTAGAATTCTTCTTTGTCCCTTCCCAGGAGGGGTTCCAGTCGGGATGGTACCGAGGGCGGAGCATGTAGCCTTGTTCCTGCAGCCACAGCTGATGGTCTCGCCAGAAGTATTCGGCGGTGATGTAACCTCCCGGGAAGTTCTTGAAGAACAACTTATCCTTCGCATACGGGCTGGTGCGTAATTCGGACATCTGGCAGCTCCAATGTGAGTGAGCGGCGAGGCGTAGCAGAGGGAAGAAAGACGGGGTCAATAAGAGAGATTCCCCTCCATCAGGAGCAACAGCACCGACGCCGGCCCGAACTGCACGCCTTCCCATGCGCCCACAAATCCGGCACCACCTATCACGGGAGTTCTTGAGAGGAGTTATCACGCGCAATACTTGTAAACGATGGCTTACAGGCTGCTTGAATACCTAAACGACCTGGGCTATGGTGCGCCTATGTTCGAAGGGAAAATATAACCAAAGAAAGATGTTGTGACGCCCCACCGGCCTTTCGGGAGCCTAAACGTCGTCAGAAAGACACCGTCGGCTGACCCTCAATGCACAAAAGACTTGGCTGACTGCGCTCTTTGCACGCATACGATCAGAGTCCGACTATTAGAAAGGGGACATGTACATACGGCTGCACGCGAGTCCTTGATAGGAGGCTTGCTGTCGTCAACAGACTGAAGTTCTCCAAGGGAGTGTGCCAAACGTAGAAGAACCCTCGACGGCTCGTCGATCAGCTCCCGGCGCAAATCGAAGTTGATGTCGTCAATCGTCCTCCTGCACAATCAATTGAAACCAAAGAATTCAACGGAATATAGAGTCGTTAAAGCCTTATGTACACACACCGCGGAGCCCAGGTCAGGCTTGAGTCCCGACTACAGAGCTCTTGGGGTCATCCTCCGGGTGGATTTCCCCGGAACGTACGGAGGCGACAGAACATTATCCCCGTGCGCCTGCGTCCGCCGATAAACGTTCAGTTTCGAGACAACGAAGCACCTCAGACGGACGTACTTCTGGGTTCTCAGTATGTGACCGTTCGTCGGCCTTCGAGCACATCTCTCTCGACCTTCGAAACGTGTCAAGTGCAGCCCCAAGGGCCGCGGGGACACGGAGGAGTTCTCTCCCCATCCTCAGCGCGCCTGCTCAAGGATCGTCGTGAGTCAGAAGGTCGGCTACTTGACGTGACGACGAACTTCAGCACGTCAATTTGGGGGAGGTCTACGAGCATCTTCGCACTCAAGTGGGAATCCAAGCTGCGGCCACCTGGATGTTGGGACAGAAGCGGAAATGGACGAAGATGGTTAGATGGAAATCCATAGGGTACGCAGGGCCAGCCGGGAGAAATAGAGCATCACGTTCAAGAACACTTAGGAATAGTGTAGAGATAAACAGGTGTGGAGGAGTACTCACGAGTTATTACGGTAGCTCGAGCTAAGTCACACAGTGTGCACGCATCGCCGCCTCGAACCCTACGCCATACATAGCCTCCGCCCTTGGAAGTTGGTTCCGGCACGGTCGAGTATTTCCGTGTTTTGAGGGTTGACAGCGTATATTTCAGCCAGGAGTCCTTGTCAAACCGTTGGTCCCATGACACGGCGATGCTAATACGAGAATCAAGCTGCGAAACCAAGGGAGACCACACCGCCGACGTAGAGTACTTTGATTAGCCGACATCGTAGAAATAGGCTGAAGAAAATCGCAAAGCAAGGTGAATAGATCCGATAAGGTGCAACTGGCATAGCAGGTGATGGGGGTGGCTAGCAGTTCTGGGCAAAGGTCTCTGGAGCCTGGATAGACGTAGCAGGGTAATGAAAAAGGTGGGAGGGAAGCGCCCAAATGTGGCTAGGATCGCACCCACTGCGGCGCCTCCTCCATGACCAGTTCTCGAGTCCTCACCACGACGGGCTCATTACAATCTCCTCTACTTACGGCCCCTCTACGTCGAGTATCTCATTCTCACGTTCTTTGGTATGATAAATTTATAATTCCCGAGGACTCGCGCATTTACAAAAGGTCGAAATGCAGTCCATCGTCCTTGCCACCTGGCACCAGATCACTGCTCAGCTCAGGCTGGATCAAGTTGAGTAGGCTTCGTAGGCTACAAGGGGTATCAGAGCTTGCTTGAGTTGACTCGATCCGGTACGTATTTGATATGTAGGATAGGTGTTCAAGCCACTGATATTTTTATTCCTTTTTTGCTTCCGGACGTTGGCACCAGAGTCCCAGTTGTAGTCGTAGTCGCTATACACTGGTTGAAAACCTTGGGCCTCCAGCACGCATGGGTAGCCCCATCGAATGCCTACCGGTGGAGCTCCTCGTCAATATATTCCTCCAGTCTCAGACTCCAAAGGATAATCAGGACCAAGGGCCATTCGCATACGTGGTAGAAGAATGTCAACGACCCGTAATCAACTGGGTTCCTCTCATGTTGGTCTGTCCCTGTTTCCGCAACGTCATCCTCGCCACTCCAACCTTGTGGTCTCGGATTCGTGTCACCAGCAACCTTGCTGCGCTCCAACACGATCTTTCCAGGTTCATCAGCTCCCCACTCGACTTGATATTTGATCATACATCGGAGCCCATAATATCCCTCATTGAGCCCCATGCTTGCCGAATCCGCGCGATTATCACCTCTCCTCGGTTTTACGTCAACTCCCTACCTGGCCTGGTACCTCTCTTCAAGCTCCTCCTCCCTACACTCGAACATGTGCATATAGATCCCTACGTGAATCTCGCCCCGGAGTCCGAAGAGTGGCATAGACTGAGGGACGCAGGCTCCGTTTTGAACGAAACGTTGCACCCTCGAGTAAAGAGGGTTACGTCCTATGGGCTTCTACTTCCCCCTCGAGAGTCCAAGTTTTGGGTTCAGGAGCTTGTCTACTTGGATATTCGGTGCCAGGGCGGACCTATCACTGCAGAACTCCGGAACGACCTCTTGGCCATTCTGGGGAGGACGCGGCGTTTGGAATCCCTGGCGATCACCTTCGATCACTGTCCTCCGCCTGAGCTTGGCGCGCAGATCCTGGCAGGGGCCCAAGTGCCTCCCCGCATTCATTTACCCCGCGATCCTGCGCCTTTGCTGCGTCTTCGCACGCTCACGCTCTGTGGTCCCACCTGGCTGAGCGGCCCCGTGCTTCACGGTATCGACGCGCCATCCCTGGAGAGGTTCCACCTGAAGATTACCTCCTCTCAGGAAGAGAACGAAGATACAATCGTAAACGTATTCCCCGGGAGGCTCCGCCGTTTCCTTACTCAATGCACGCCGCTCCACATCCACGCCGCCCCAAGTAGAAACGGTTTCCGAATCGGAGACTGCTACTGCGAGACTGGACGAGTGACTTCGGACCGGTTCTCCGTACATGTCGAAGGCTCGTGGTGGACCCTGGCAGCCCATCTCGATACCGCGCTGCACCTGCTGTGCCGCGTGTTCGGCGACACGCCAATGGAGGCCCTGGAGGTCAACTACTTCGCGGGACAGCCACCGGAGGTTGATAGCGCGTGGAGGAGCTTGTTTGAGACGTTCTCAGGGCTGAAGAAGCTGACGTTGTTCGGGAACGATCGCAAGTCAGGGGCTGCCATGGTCGATGCCATCCAGACGCTGCAACGGGAGGGCCTGATCCCGGGAATGGAATTGGTAGCGCAGAACACCGACTGGGGGTAGTGGACACCTTTAGTGGATTCCGTAACTTGACTCTACACATATAGAATAAGTACTGTAGGCGTCCTTCTGTAGACGATTTCCTGGCAACGAGGCTATAGACCACCTATACACCTGACGATACCGGTACCGATTCAAAACGCTGGCACGGGCCTATGCGGTAGATACATAGCATTCAGTTCAGCAGGTGGACAACAGAACACAGACAACGCCGTCGTATGAAATATACCACTTGGCATGACGCTAATCGGCGCGATGGGGGGTCGGGAGGGCAGGTGTCCCAGTCACCATCCAGAAAGCAGTTCGGAAAGCGTGGCGACAGCCGCGATACAGTTTGCCAATCCACAGCTCGTCCTGATACACTACGCGAGAGCGTAGGACTCGCTGAGGGAGCAACGCACGCAGCTGTTCGAAATGCGCGAACGCCTTGTCGATCGACGGCCTTTCGGCCGGGTCGTGTTGGACCATCTCCGCCACTACGGGCCGCAGGAACTCGAGACCATGCATCTTCTGTAACGGCAATGGGAACTGTTAGCGACAATCCTGGCCGCCGCAAAGGCATGATCCAACTTACGTCCATGAAGTGTTCTTGGATAATGTTCCCCAGACAATACACGTCTATCTTGTAGGGATCATGTAGCCCGTGTGGATCTTTGTACTCGGGGACGGTCTTATCCCCGCCAATCGCCACGTGGATACGCGGCGACGGGTCCTCGGGAGGTAGTCTGTATGAAAGGCCGAAGTCGATGTAGAAGTACCTGGTGGGATAGGACGTGCGAGTGCGCTTCCTGATGTAATGCTTGAAGTCGTAACTCTTCATGTAACGAGTGGGGTGTGGGATGTGCGAAATGAGGGGCGTTGGCTCCATCATGATGTTATTGACATGGATATCACTGTGAAGATCGAATGGGTTACAAAATCGTCGTTGCATTTAGCAACTTGAGACACGCTACTCACCAATGCGCATTACGGTGACGGTGTAGGAATTGTAGACCCTGTTGGGATGTATAAGAGAGTTGTTCGCGAGAGAGGACACAAAAAACGAATGCTTCGCGTACCTCGAAAAGCTGTCGAAAGCATTCTATCGCTTCGCCCACGGTAGCATACCTGACGCTGTATATGCGCGCCAAGTACGGCATAACCAGGAAAAGGATGTCTTCGTCCAAGGGAGACTGAAGGATCTCGTATACTGCCGCCGAGTGATTGTGGCGATCGTTGGCCAACGGCTCGGACATTGTCAACAAGCGGTTGAGCCCTTCCTCATTAGGGTATCTGGACTTGGGGACCCGCTTCAAAACGACGATGCGCCCGTCAGAGATGCGGACTGCGTCCATGATAGTAGTTCGCTGTTGGAGACGATAAGGTTGTAATAGTCCTCGAAGGTTATACGACTCACCTGTGGGGACCGCCCGTCCTCGCAGAAATATGGGTTCGTCTTCGACTTGAGCCAAGAGGGATCCCAGTCGTGTCGATAACGGGGGCGTAGCATATAACCGGACTCCGCGAGCCATGGTTGATGGTCTCGCCAGAACAACTCGCTCTTGGAGAGGCCCCCTTGGAACACAGTTCTATCTAAGTAGGTTCTGGTGGGGTTGTCGACTTCGGAGGGCGGGAACATCCTGGCGTAGAGCGGAGAGTCAGTAACACCGTGAGGGGAAAGGCTTGCTCATTGAGTAGTCGTAGTACTAGTACGTTGATCCATTGCCCTGCGTTATTGTATTTGTTTTGGACGGAGAACGAAACTTTTGTCTTTGTGAGCCGTCGCTTACTTCTCTGCGCCGGCTAGGCAGTCAGCGCCCTGTCAGCGTTGGCTGTTCTGATGGCATGAAGACAATAAATCTCCCACCAAGTTGAGTGACTCTCCATAAACTGGCAGGCAATGGCTTCAAATCATACGGGGCACAGGGCGGATGGAGTGTGGGGAGCGAAATTAAGACGAGCAATAATCGAGGAGGGCATTTCTGGTAGAGGCAAACTTGCGAGACTGTTCGCACCATCGTAGCGATTTGCTGGCGGCGGTCGAAGTGGTGGGGAGCTTGAGTCGGGTGAATTATCAGACAGACGTGTTACACCTAGAAAAATGAGTAGAGTAGTCGACAGTATCACAGGCAAGGACGATATGCCTTGAAGATGTCCCTGGAGGTATCAACCATTCCAACCCTTGACGGCGTTATAGTCTGTATCGAGCGGGCCTTGAGTCTTGCGAAGACTTGCGTCAGGCGGTAAACTCGAGGGTCACGTATAGGTGACGGCCTGCCATGCCATGGGACAGAGCTGTTAATAATCGATTCCAACAGACATGGTATACAGCACTCCGAGTATCGTGAGGAGCTTGGAGAATATCGACGTTTTCAGTCATGGGTCCTCTCTAATGCAGAGGTCAATTCACCCAATATCAATCTATGGGAGAGCCTATGAACGTACCTTCGTCGGCTATTCTGCACCCGAATGAATAACCAGTCAATCGCGCCTCGAACGTTGGTCCTGGATACCGATTCCGTTCATACAATGCAGAGAACAGCTTGCAGGGAAACGCACCCTTCAAGCGCGGACACACCCATGACGTCCAAGCTCGCCATGCGCTCAGAACGGTGCTGCGAGTCCATCTCCTCCTCATAACCCCTCCGCGCACTTTCTACCTTCCGTCGGTGCCATTCTTCGTAGTCGTTGCGGATCTCTTCCACGGACAGGCTGTGCGGGCTATCTTGCTTGTTCGCAAGGAGGAGTAGGGGAACGCCGAGGATTTGTGGGGCCGATAATACGGAGTCTTATGTCCCTTGCCCACGCTCAGCATGTATAAGGCAGGTATGCGGAATGATGTGCATACCAAACACCTCCCATCCCTCACTCAATCGTCCCCGGTCCTCGGCGTCGATCACGAACACAACGGCATGACAGTCGTCGTAGTACCGGTGCCATATCGAGCGTATTCCGCGCTGTCCCCCGAGGTCCCAGAATTTCAGGATTGTGGACGGGAGGGTGATCTTGCCCACTGTCCGGGACAGGAGGACCTCAGTGGAACATCTTAGAGCAACCATCCAGAAGACGTACTGTTCTGGCCGACTGTGGGCGCAATCTTGTCTGGAGACAGTCCCGGGGTCTCATTGTATAATGTCTTGATCTTCTCAAGCAGTGTCTGCACACGAATGTAACTTCAGCACGTCGGCATATAAGGAGGAACACGAACCGTCTTCCCTGCCCCGTCTAGCCCGATAATGATAACCGAAAACTCCTCCTTCCTAAAGAATGAGAAATGAGCCGCACTTGAGCATTACGAAACCATACCTTGTGAGATATTCATGAAAGCCCTTCAGGAGATGATACATATGCGGAGACACCACCAACCGAAGACTTTCAGGTTCGTTGAGCAATGAGGTCAACTCGAAGGAACGGGACGCGCTCCATGACGCGCGTTGGCGCCCGGGTGCTCGAGTGGCCAAATACACCCAAACAACGGTCGCGAGGAACTCAGTTGGTCGCTGCAGTCGACGTCAAGCAGTCCATATTCATCCACCAGCCCGCCACGATGGGCTTGTATTCGTCATACTACACCTATGGACTCCCCACCTTCTTTGCTATAACCGTCGCGCTCTATCTGCTTTTCACTGGCAAGTCGACTTTCACGCAACCCGCCTTCAGTCTCGACTATGCTCATTAGTCTTCGGAATGGCACAGGTTCTGGGGAGGCGTTCAATGTTGGACAGTTCCTCGAGGAGACGAGCCCGTATGCTTGGGCATCGACTGGGATTGGGTTGTGCATAGGGTTGAGCGTGTTGGGCGCCGGATGGTACGTGTCTACCTGCAATGCTCCTGGCTTTGACATCCTTACCTTGTGTTCCGTCGTAGGGGCATATTCATTACTGGTGCTTCTATCCTAGGTGGAGGTGTACGTGCCCCTCGTATTAGGACGAAGAACTTGATCAGGTATGCAGAGCATTGTTTCACCTTAAACGTCTGTACCAACCACGCTATAGTATCATCTTCTGCGAGGTCGTGGCCATCTATGGTGTCGTGAGTATTTGCTTTGATTTCCCTTTTCCTGTGGTCTCAAACTATGGGGTCAGATCATTGGCATCGTATATTCTGCCCGCGTCACCGCTATCCAAGACAGTCTTCTGTACACGCGCGAGAACTACTTCACAGGTATGTATCGCTAACATGTGGACGATGTACCCCTTCCCTTGTTGACGCATGCCATTAGGATACGCGCTCTTCTGGGGAGGTCTTACCGTCGGCGCCTGCAATTTGCTTTGCGGTATTTCCGTCGGTATCGCCGGTTCCACAGCAGCCCTAGCAGACGCTGCCGATCCCGACTTGTTCGTCAAGATTCTCATTGTAGAGGTGTTTGGAAGCATTATGGGCCTCTTCGGTCTCATTGGTGCGTGGTTTGTCAAACATCTTTTATGTCGCGCTGATCCGCGGCGTAGTTGGGCTGCTCATGGTCTCGCAGGCTGGGGAGTTTGCTCCTGCTGCAATAGCATCACCATTTGTACACTGAGTACGGTAATTTTTATTCACACAAATGCCGATAATACCCCCTTGGACACCGTCGTTGCGGTACGAGTGGATCATGTACACGTCTGCATGTGCTCGTTCATGGCGTTGGCGAAAAGGTGACTCTAACAAGACTCTAACCGTTCAAGACGTGGAGCGGGCGCCATGAACGTGTAACTTCTGTAAATCAGCAAAGACGACTGCGATAGGTCGATTCAGCTGAGAAGCAATCGACGTTGCCCGGACGTTGTGAATGCGCTTCATTTCAGGACTAGTGTCAGGCGCTTGATCCAGAACAGTCCAAGCCCGCACGCCGGCCTGTGTCTGCGTCCGCTTGTCCTTTGGCGGCGGCAATCAGCCCAGGGTGGGTTTCGCCGACCACAATCCCAACCCCAACGCTATCCATGTCTTCTATATCGAACCTCATCATCACCTTTTGACATCAACCACAGTCTAGTATCCTACGGAATGTCCTACGCAAACAGAACGGGATTACGCTGCTTTAAATGTGGTAACAGTACGTGTACCATGGCTCCTATTTTTTTTTACTGAGGCATACTGATTTCACATAGCTGAGCACACCACATCTCAATGTAACCTGGAACATCGAGTGTGCTTCCAATGCCGCGAGCCTGGCCACGAATCGAAGGCTTGTCCCAAGCGCCATCTAAACCGGACGTGTGGAGGATGTGGACAAAGGGGTCACATTGCCCAAAACTGCGCTGACCGACAGGTACGTTCTAGTTGGGTAATCTATCTGGTCTGTTCTGAAGGGTAATGCAGAACTGGACATGCAAGAACTGCACTGAGTCGGGCCACGGATACTGGGAATGTACGAAGTCGAAAGGGTACCGTCGCAAGCGGTGCCAGCTATGCCATAGTTTGGGGCACACAGCACCCAATTGTGAGAATCCCCCAGCTTGGGTGCGTCGCAATGTGTGCGTGCGTATAATCTGGGAGCCTCACATTTTGTCACAGACGTCCGAACACACGACGAGGACCTCGACTACGAAGCGTACGAGGGGCCGGAAGCAGAAGCAGTCTTGCACTGTGTGTGGGGGCGTGGGACATATGGATTGGGAGTGTTTTGCATTGCCGTGTTCCGTACGTCTTAACCGTTTCCCGCCCTGCGTGCTCGTTCTCAAGAAGTTGCAGACCTGTGGCAGACCTGGGCACACGTCTCGCTTCTGTTTCATGAAGTCGTCCCACGAACGAGCTACCCATTCCCCAAACCCCGATGTGAACTCAGGGGAGGTGCCAACGACACCCAAGCCGTCCACAGTTCCCCGTTGTCATAAGTGCGACAGCCGCCAGCACGACTCGTGGTAGGTCAAGCGCTTGACGGGACGAGGCCTGGCTTAGGCATAAACAGGTCGTGCCCTATATTCGAAGACGAAACCAGTCGTCAAACCTCCCCTTCCAACGACAGACCAGAAGAGCCCTTTTCCGCCCCTCCAAAGCGTGACTCAGCGAAGTCCCACTGCCGAGAACGGTAACCACATCTCCTGAGTGCTTTCACGAGTTGGATTGTTAATAGATCCGACTCGGAAGGACACATATGGAACAAGTCAGACACAACAGGGCACAATCTCTTTGGCGGTCCGCAGAACATGAGCTCGTGAATCAACACTACGACCGCGCGCTTGCATTGCTTGCGGAAGCCATAGGTACGCACGAACATGTTCACTCGCATGCCACTCCTTACACCGGGAACGCATAGTACTCGACCCTCAACAGCCCGGGTATTATGTTACTCGCGCAGTAATCCGCATGAAGGTTCACGATTACGCAGTAGCCCTGCAGGACTTCGAGTTGGCCTCAACCAAGCCCGCACATACGCCTTGCGGCGATTCCTTGTCCCATATCGCCCGCTGCCGCCTTTTCCTGGGCTCTCCATCGTCTGCACTGCTCGCTGTGAAGGATGCGCTAGCTCTGGATGGTGCTCATGGGGATGCGTTACTGCTCCGTCGGCGCATCTTGGAATTGGAAGGCCACATGGATGCGTACAAAGGGGCCGTATCTCGCAATCACTGGCGCATGGCACGAAGCGCGTACGAGTCCTGCCTATCTGTGTATGCGCAGGAAGACATCCATGCTCCTGGGCAGATTCGGTGCTGGGGCGTCCAGCTGCTAATCGCGGAAGGCAAATGGGGGGATGCAATGAAGTCTGTTGAGTAAGTCACCACAGTTTCCATGACCCCCCGAACCATCTCCCCGTGAATGTTGATCCATTTAAATGCGTGCAGCGTCTTGTTGCAGGAGATGTCCAATGACGTCGACGCGATGACGCTGCGCGCCTCCGCCTTGTTCTTGAATGCGAAGCCGTCCGAAGCGCTTGCGCAGCTGGCCACCGTTCTGAAACTTGACCCAGATAACGGGAAGGCGAAGACATTGCGGAGCCGCGTCAAGGAAGTCGGACGATTGAAGGAAAGTGCTGACAATGCATTTCAGACGGCTGACTACCGGTCAGCTATCGCCTCCTGGGCGGAAGCATTGAACGTAAGCTAAGGCAATTTTCACTTTGAAAGTTCCAACATGACCTATTTTCGATACGTAGGTCCTTGGGAATCGAGACGATGAGGGTCGTGGAGGTATCCTCCGCGCCGTTCTTCTGCTCGATCGAGCGACAGCGCTATGCAAGGTACGATCGTTTGCGCCGTGCCCGTTTTCACATCTTTCGTTGACTCCCGCTTATAGCTTCGCAAATTTGCCGAGGGCTTGAAGGACATCAACGAGTCCCTGCAGCTCCGCCCTGCATACTATGAAGCGTTTCTTTGCCGCGCTCGCATCATGATCGGCCTGGAGCTGTTCGAGACAGCGGCCGAGGACTTCCGTGCTACGCTAGAGCATGGGAAGGCGTCGTTAAACGGCAAGGATAAGCGTAGGATAAGGGCGGAACTTGAGGATGCAGAATGGCGAGCCAAGGAAGAAGGGAGCAAGGAGCAAGATCACTATGCCACCCTTGGTGAGTGTAGCCGCTATGTCTGGTGCGGACTTCATAATCATAGACGTCGCACGCCTGTTCCCCCAGGTCTGGACAGGGTTTGTACAGCTGTCGAGATCAAGAAAGCATATCGCATGCAATCACTCAAGCACCATCCGGACAAGGTACGCCATGCCGCTTGCCGGGCAGGCAACGCAGAGAATCAATTAACCCTCATTGTCTGTTCATCGCGATAGGGTGGCATGGCGGAGAAGTTTAGACAGATTGCCCGCGCGTACGAAGTGTTGTCGGATCCAGACCAGAAGCGTGCGTACGACGCAAAGTTATAAAATTCTAGTCAAGGCCCGGGCTCTTCCACCCAGCCCACGCAACACGGCAGTTGGTGAGAGTAATATTACCCTCGCAAGTGACCGGGTAGTAAGGTGTACTGTACCACCACTGCCTTTCCTCGTAACCGGTGTGTCCGTCGAACGTGTCTAGATTGTGTCGCTTATCCGCGGAGATGGCGGCTGCCACTGGGCACGTCCAGACTCTCCTGTCAAGATTGCGAATCAAAGCTTCAACCATGGTCGTGGGGTGCGTTAATATACATGTCACTCCAGCATCGTAAAGGTCACCGTTTCAGTACGAAGCGCGGACTGATTAAGTTGATTTCTCGCGGTTCCGCCACAAGGTCCGCCTGCGGCGCAATAGCGCCGCCGACTGTCGGCGAGAGCCTCGCAGAACCACCCCGGAGTCGCGAATTGTAGTCAAGATCAATGTCAACACCGTGCGACTTCAACCAAGTATGGTCTCAAGGCCAGCTATGCGGTCCCTTTCTGTACGATCTACCGCAGGGTGTTGCATGCTGCATTGCCTGGCTCCGAGTCAAGAATCTACATGCAGCTGTGAAGATGCAACAGCGTCCATGACGACAGTCATCCTCGCGTCCGTGATCGACATCTCGAAATGGCTATCCAGAAGCGGACGCGGCGGCTCGCACAAACTCAATCTGGCATCCGCGGGTGAGCCCTCGCGTACCGCATATGCAGATGGTGCGGTGGCATTTGTCATCCTCGAACAGCGCGCACGGTCGATCGAGGTGCATGTACTGTATATACATTGCATTAGTAAGTACTGCCTCATTGCTGTTACGAGCGCGATTCTGTTCTCAGGTTGGGGTGCCAGTAGTGGACGGATGGATGTTCACGGTTCCCAGAACCCATCCATCCATCCATCCATGACCAGCGACCGGGGGATGATTAATGATTTGTAACATTGCTTCAGGCGATACACCCGGCATTGTGTATTAGTATTAGCAAGACCGAGACGGGCACTCCATGCCATTAGGCTGCTGTGCGATGGGGTGCGGCGCTCCGTGTGGTTTAGCTGTTCTGAGGCCACACCAAGGCTCGCTTAAGTGCAAACGCAGTAGTGCGGCATCGTGCAAGGACCCGTCGTTCAACCTCGAGGGTGCTCCCTCCGGCCCTTGTAGATGTCACCACAAATGACAGGACAAGGGAGGAGTCGGGGGCCGCGATGAGTGCCTGTGCCAACCGTGACCTCCGAGCGCAGCACCAGCCTACCATCTCTCCGAAGCGGCGCACAACAGCTCGCAAACGAATCCCCGTCTTCGGTGCCTACTTTGTAGTCTCTGGTGCGTGCCGCAGTACCACCGCGAGGCTTGCGGCACGAAGGCGGGCCTGCCAAATACGACGAAGGCTGCGCGGGTACAGAGTTCTGTCGGTGTATGCTGGCCGCGTGTATCGCACGCACCCCAAAACCACACGCATGCGACCTGCAGACCTCTATTAGCTTTGCGAGTATGACGTGGTGTACGGTGGAGGAAAGTCCCCGCCGGCGACACTTGTCCATCCTACCGTAGCTAATGAGTTCTTAGAACAATCGTATGGCTGGCTAATACGTGCACTGTGGTCCATACGGAACCCAAATACACGTACGTACTGTACATGTCCGAAGCTGAAGTGGTGCCTTCTCGTGTCCTCCGAGACGGAGTTCTATGTCCGCGCAAACCCCCTTCTCCGGAGTACTCCACCATTGGCAGACGTCATCCAAGGTTGTTGATCAGGAATACGCGAATATTCAAGGACTCGCACCTTTTGAATGCGCATAGGAGGGAGGGGCGCGAAAGGCCACACCCCAACACGTGCTCTCCAACTCTGCGAATTGAGAGTTACATACCGTTCTTCACACCGGGACGTTCTATCTGCAGTCAATCTGCACGATGACGTCGTCGTATGCGCCCCAAGGCTCAGATACACGTTGCACCGCGTAAGCACTTAGGCACCTCTCGGGAGAGACTCAGACAGGTACGTACGCGTGAGAGGGATTCAGAGGCGGCGGGCCCGACGATCCGGAGACAACAAGCTCTCTCGGGCCTCTTCTCGTCGGATCTGAGACAGGCTGCAGCGGTGCTTAAGCTTGCTTCATGGCAGATCCCAATCGATATCGCCATCGCGTGTGCACGCTGCCGCGAGCCACTAGCCTCGAGGCCTGCGACTGAGACGTGAGGGCGCGCGCGGGAAGGCCACCGTCATCGATGGACGATGCACGCGAGGGACACGAGGCGTTGGGGAGCCGGGTTCGTGTTTGTTGACCGTCGCCTGGCTCGCGCGATGACATCATCCGCCAATTGTCGCATCCGCGCAATGGCCTGTGCTGCTCACAATAACGCGGCTGTCAGAACACAGACACAATGCGCACGTCGACGGCGCGCGGGCCATCTCCGCGTTTCGATGGCACGCGCAAAACAAGGATGGTGGTAGTAGCACCGGGGGACTCGCGAGCGCAGTTCGTCAAAGTTGCTCATTGACAGGCTCGCAGTTTCAGCGATCCGAGTCGGCGCCTCGCAACCATGTCGCGATAGACGATCGGGCCCAATATAGCAATGGAGTCTCCTTTCCGGGCAGCCGATGGGCCTTCTAAATCGGCGCCGCGGGATTTCTGCGGAAGTGCAGCGGCCCTGAGAGTCTGAGAACCGTTGTCCATTACCGCGTTACCGTGGACTTCGCCATGCATCATACGATGCGCGCGCGACATAAGTTGGGCATATTGCATATGATAAATGATCATTGACAATGACACTGATATACGCACGGCCCACGGGGGTATTGCGCATCCAAATTTCAATTCAAATCGTGTCTATTCATCAGGGCGAATCGTGCGACTGTCGTACCGAGTGTCATGAACGAATCCTAGCTAAAGGGGAATAGGGAATAAATCGACGGGAGGGAGACGTGGGGGAAGCGAGAAGTGGGGCCGGGATGTGGAGGTGGCGGCGGCGATGTCGTATACGTATGGCGGCCGTTGGATGATCATAGAAGAATGCTCGGGGTAGGAAGAGGAAGGCGGTGGTGCGGGGGGAACGGGAATAGGCAACGGAGAATTCGAAGGAGGGCGGGGGCTACTGGTACTTTCCGAGAATAGTGGCATGGGAGAAGGGTAGAGTACATATGATGATGCTGAATGTTGCGTATGCATGTATGTATGTTATATGTCGTTTACGGGGTCGTCACGTCGTCGAAACAGGGAGCAGAACGAAATGCGAGTGCGAACGGGAATAATGGAATATGGAATAATGGATGGGGGGAAGGTGACGGTGGCAGGGTGGGTATCGATCCGTGGGTATGGTACATCTATCCGGTACATAATATTAGAGCGGCAGTCCTGTGTGCTGGGTTATGCGGTGATGCTGATGATGGGTGCTACGCCCGCATTGGAGCGTTGTGCTGCAGTGTCCATGGAGATTCAGAGGCGGCCAGAAGAA
Source organism: Ganoderma multipileum BCRC 37180 (assembly GCA_000338015.2). Taxonomy (NCBI): domain Eukaryota; kingdom Fungi; phylum Basidiomycota; class Agaricomycetes; order Polyporales; family Polyporaceae; genus Ganoderma; species Ganoderma multipileum. Next base: position 46,199 of record BACB01000071.1, on the reverse strand, counting down.
GCCCCCGCAGCAGTCGCCGGGCAACCGCGCGGAGCTTGTATGCGATGCGAGGGTATTGGTGTCGGTATCAGGGGGTGCGAGTTCGGATCCAGTGCGAGAGCGACGAAAGCAAAAAAGAGGATGGGTGGTGGTGGTGCATGGGCGGCCCGCGCCCCGTGGTCGTGGTCGTGGTCGTGATGGTTCGCAGAGGAGCGGGTTGCGCACTCACGGCTTTGCGACGTGCAGCGCCCAGACCGTGCCCGGGGCGAGGCCCTTGGCCGGGTTGCCGTTGGGCACGGGGGAGAGCCCGAGGAAGAAGGTTCGGTCGCACAGGAAGTCGACGCGCTTGACGTACTTTGCCTTCTCCGCCTCGCGGTCACGGGGGTGCGCGACGCGGCGGTAGCGCGCGACGTACGCCCGCCGGATGCGCTCGCGCAGCGCGGGCTCGAGCGTGTCGAGCTCGGGCTCCGTCACGCCCAGCCGTAGCGTGCGGTACAGCGTGTGCAGCACGTCGCCGACGGTCACGTAGGGCGCCGCCCATACCGCGCGCGGGTTCGGGAGGACGGTAATCGGCCAGGGGAGGTGGTCGCAGACAATCGAGAGCGACGCGAGCGCGGGGTGCGTGGCAGGCTGACGCACCATCGTATCTGTTAGCCGCGGCGGCGCGGAGGGCAGCAGCGGACGCGCGGACTCTGCGGTCGATGTCATGTCCCAGGCGAGAGGTGTGCTGTTGGCGAGTTGGTGGGCGAGGATGGGGTTTAGTGCGACCCCCCCTGGCGCGTAGTACGAGGACGCATAGGCGTTCTTGCCCTTTGCCGACGGTAGTGGGCGGTAGACGTCTGGAGGGGTCTGGGGCCCGTCCGAGTCGATGGTGGAGTCGGAGAACGTGGAGGAGGGGGTGGAGGGGGCGTCGACGAAGTGGACGTGCTTGCCTGGCATGGGTGCGAAGGGGGTTGGGGTGTAGAAGTAGAAGAAGGGGATGGGGTAGATGCGGGCAGACTTGTATGGATGCACGGCTACTGTGGGGGAGGGGGGTATGGAATGTTGGAAGTGAAGGGATGGTGACGGATGGGCCTATATACGTTTGGGTGTGCAGTTGAGATGGCGGGGAGCGCGCATGCACATCCGCAGCGAAGGCGACGAGCAGTGACAGCATTGTCCCCTTCGCTGCACCGCTTGTTGTTCTTCTCCTCGCGTCGCCGCCAGAGCCACGACCAAGGAGATCAACGTGGGCGCTAATCGTGCCTTAGCATAGAATTCCACGTCGAACATGCCCCACGTTCCCCCAGCCACACAGCGTCGACGCCCGTGGACCCGCCTGTGCAACGGATGTCAGGCTATCCCAGTGCACGCCGCTACCAATCACCACCGAACCACGCCCTCGCTTGGGCCCCTCCAAATTGGAAACTTGCGCTGCTCTCCCCGCCCACTGGCACCGCCGCCACCTCATTCCAGATCACAGCCTCGGCGCCGACTCATATCGCTCTGTCCCCGACGCTTGCCGCATTGGTCTCTATTGCGCCCTACATGGCTAGTTGCTCAACATGACATGGACACATCCGGGGCCGGAATGGCGCAGCAATTACTATTCTGACGTCGCAACACATTCCGTTGTTCCGCCTCGCTTGACGTGGCGGGCCCGTACCTCTCCGGAATTCGGACACGTCTACATACTGAGACTCGTCCCCAGGCTTGTCTTCGAGTTCCCTGAACCCCACCCGATCACCAATCCTCGAACTGAGTTCTGAGAAGTCAGCTGCGGACGTGGCAAGGATAACGCTGAGTTGGACGGGGAGCCACAGATAAGCAAGTAAGCGATGGCTCAGGCATACATATCTCGTCAACTCCTGGACTGCCATTCGTCCGCACAATCGCCTTTGATTGCTTATTGGAATTGCACCCCGTAGTCAAGTACTATGTATCTGGTAGCTACGTGGCAGCTCGGTGGCACCAACTCCGACACCCTCATAAGGCCACTCAATTCAGTGACCAGCCCTTGACGGTGAGTGTTCGCCTTCGCGATCTGTTCCCCGTCCCTCCAGGTTCGAGCCAGCACTCTGGCAGTAGCACTGAATCTTGGCCGTGCCGCAGGTCCTGATTCGGGCGCTCTCAGGAGCGGTCTCTATAACCCGAACCCTCATACGCACTATGGCGACCGCGCCTAGGTAACGACGGCTCGGGGTACATATGGCTATATGCGTACGCGTTCTTCGCCACGCTGCGTGGTATACTTGCTACGCCATGCATGTCGTGACCGTATTATGGCCGCCGCATTAGCCTCGTATGACTACGGCGCTGCGGCAAGGGATGTCCGTCGCCAACAGGGTCGGACTAGACTCTGGAGCCGCAAGCTGAGGCCTGAGGCCCGAAGGAGTCGGGTGCTGGCATCCCATCACATGTCACTAGTCACTATCTCTTGGTCACAGTTGACATGAAAGCCTGTTTGAAGGGATCCAGAATTCGGCGGGGCGGAGGAAGAAAGCCGGGCTGTGGCGCGATGATGCCTGATGCCTGGAGGCTGGCGCGAAGAGCGAAGGGGGAGCGAGCCAAGGCGGGGGAGCGGGTTTCCACGTCGGCTTCGGGATATCTGGCGGTTTCTTGCACCGAAGCGCGGCGAGCGTATCTATGCATGTTTCTCCGGCTTTTCCACGTCTGCGTCGAGCATCCGGCATCCCTTAAATGCCTGTCAGTACTAGTGCGGTCGAAGGTACTGGGCTTCCAAGGCGTTCTGGGGCTATATTTATCTGCTGCTATCATCTCGATAAGTTGTTAGGCTTCTGTAGTCCTCGGAAGGTGACCCTCATACCGTGCACCGGTCCAAGTATCCAGACGTACATGTACCCAGTTAGACGTGAATATATGCGGCGGACCCGATATCAGCATACGACTGGCTTCAATGAACAGGGACTCTCACCATCGTGGACGATTTCCCCATTGCAGCACGGTTATCCGGATGCTTTTAAGAAGTGATCACCGATGGCACATGTGAACCTCCAATCCAGCCATGGATTTGGGCCACGTTCGGGGCCGCAAATGAACTGAACCTTCGACGCATTGCGGTTGAAGTTCTGGATGCGGAGCCACATGCAGTAACTGCAGTGGGCTGGAATACAGACTCAAATACATGAGCGTGAAACCTACTAGTACATAGTATTGCGATATGGCTACAAGCAAGAGGTATGTCAATATCTATCCCGAACAACCAGGAGACAGGTATGAAGGCGAAACGCATGAGATCATGACACAGCCTGAGCATTCACTCCTAGAAGCGGGAGCTCAGGAAGAAGTCGACCAGTCGCGATCGTCGCCGCCGTAAAGGCCGCCTCAGCATCTTCACCGACAGACTTGCGGCGGCTCGTTCGAAGTCCTCGACGACCTCGTCCATCGACGGACGCGCGCCCGGATCCGTCCTCACCATCTCGGAGACGAGGTCGCACATGAAGTCCAGATTGGAGAACACCTGCCACGCCTCGTGAATATCGGCGCATTGTATGTCCGGGAACGAGCGTGAAACGCTGATACTCGCCTGCAGGAAGTCGCGTCTGATCAGGTTTCCCAAGCAGTAGACGTCGGTCGCGAAGGGGTTGTGCGGCGATAGAGGGCCGGCTTGGAACTCGGGCACGGTCGGGTCCCCACATACGCGCGGCAGGGCGAGCGGCTCCTCGTATGGCTCGTATATGCGCGAGGCGGAGGAGAGGGTGAAGTAGTATTGCGGCCACGGGCACTCGGCGTGCTTCACGATGTGGCGCGACGTGCAGTCCCTGGGGTGAGATGGGGGATGGGATGAGCGGAGGTACGGGTACGGTGACCGGTGACGTTAGGTTGGCAATACTAATGGGAGGCGGGACGAACCGGTGTGCGATGTAGTTTCTGTGTAAAAATTCCAGCCCCTGCGATATGCTTGGTTTGAGCCGGTCACTCAAGAATTGGGCGAAGCCACCGGACGGCGGACATCGCTCACCTCGAACAGCTGCCGGAAGAGATCGACGGCTTCCCCAACCCGTCGGAACGTGAAGTCGTCGTACCTCCGCAGAGGCGGCGTCACAGCCCTCGGAACGTCGTGTGTCGGGCAGTGTATGAACGCCGTCGGGCAGCAGTGGTTCCACGGGTCGTCCGAGTATGGGGGGAGGGAGAGACACCGTGCCAAAACGCGCACGGGCGGGTGCAGATGCACGAGCGTCTCGCCGGGGTCCTGTCTGTCGATGCATGTGCACGCGACCGGGACTTCCTGCGACATTCGAGCCTGGTGAGTTTGGGTTCGGGCGGTGCTTGTTGGGGACAGAGAAGAGAACAGAAGGGAAGAGAAGGGATAGCTACCATCGAGGCGTCGCCAAGCAGCGAGAGCGCGTCCGCGCCGCACACGTCCCTCGGCCATTTCTCGCAGGTCGACCAGGAGGCGGAGGCGGAAGCGTCGTCGAGAGGGTCGCCCGGCGTCGCCATGCGGATGTCGAGCGAGCTCGTTCGGAAGAAGAACATCGTGCCAGTGCACAGGGTGTCGTATACTTATAATATCCCGAGATAGAATCGTCGGCGGCGCCGTGGCGATTTTGAGGGGTGATAGCGGGGCATGAGACGGCAATGGGTACGGGAGAATCCTATATACTGCCCCTGACCAACAGTCGAGGAGCAACGGGACCGCGTAGCAGGTTTCGTGACGGATGGTCGGATACAATTGTAGGGAGTTGCCGTTCTGCGCCCGGTGCGCCCGGGGAAAGCGAGGGCAACAGAGCGGTACGCCCGTAACGGTTTCAAGGCGACCAGCGCCTGCATTCACAAAAATCCTCATTCTCTGACAGGGCGAAGTGAAGCGTAAGAGGCACTCACTCAAGCATAATAATCCGCTCAAGATGACTTGCTGGAGGCTGTGGGGTTTCGTGATTTTGGTGTTTGCACCGAAAAAGTATCCGTCGTACAGTGCAACAGCACTCCCATCCAATGACAATAACGCGGATGATGTCGATGAATGTTCCCCGAGCCCTCCATTGGATATATGCTAGGCAAAGGGTATTCGCCATTCGAGCTAAAGTCATTATCAGCATGAGTCTTATCGTGTCGGAATACTTATGCATGTCAGTCAGAAGAAGCATCCTAACGCAGGAAACGAAAGAAATGACGTTATCTTAGGGGCAGTTCCAGAGCAACCCGGAACAAGAGTGTGTAGTGAGCGCAATCGCGGACGCTGAACCCGAAAAGGCCTGTAGCTATAGATTAATTGAGCCTTTGTCCGATAAAACGACAGTTGATCTCACCAGAATGAGATAACTCCACAGAATATCCGACTTCTGGCACAAAGGCCGATGCTGCGGTGATCTTGAGGCTTCGATCTGAGAACACTAGCGCCACATACTGCTTTCTGCACTTATGTAGTGCCTCGTCGAACCACCGACAACCGAGCGAAATACTTGGCGACCTGAATCACGGCGAGGAAGTATGTGACTAGGGGGCAGGGGCCCGCACACTTGACTGTGCACACAGAGGAACAGGATACAACAATGGCCACGCACCATGGAAGCCCTAACCCATAAAAGCCCAGCGGAAGACGTTCAAGTCGTTGATAGCAAAACAGTCCGTGTTACGGCGAACATTACACGCACGAATACGATATGTAAAAGACTCGCTCATCTTGCGTGCGGAGCCACACCACCCGTCAACGTGCTCGGCAGCTGCTCGCCGCCCACTCCGGAAAGCAGCGCAATGGAGCCACCAACAAGCAGGAAAAGCGTGAGCATCGTCCCAGCAAGGAGAACGAACGGCCTGTTCCCATCTGTGCGTCAGCATCCAGACAGAAGCGAAAAGAATGAGGGTGACGCACCCGCTGACGTCCTGCCGCTCGCACGCGTTGCCCGCCCAATGCTCCTTCCTGCCCTTCTTGTTTGTCGTCGCGCTGCATGCGCACACGAAACACGTCTTGCCCGCCTTGCTCGCCGCGACGCACTGTCCGTGCCCGCTGCACGCGCTCGTTGCATTCCCGCACGTCTCCGCGCTCGTGTAGCACGTCGAGATCGAGTCGATGGGCTCCGCAGGGTGCGGGCGCGGAAGCGGGAGGGGCGACTGCTGCGGCTGCCGCTTGTGGTGCCCGTGCTTATGGTGGTGGGGTTGAGACGAGGGGATGGAGACGACGGCGAGCTTGATCTCGGCGCGCGCGGTGAGGGCCTTAAGGGCCTCGCGGAGCGTCTTGTGGGCCTCATGCACTTGGTCGTGGTCGGCGCCGAAGTGGTCCTCGAGCGACGCGGTGAGCGCGGTGAAGTCGAACGCGGCGAAGCGGTCGAGGGGGTAGTCGCCTTCGACGAAATCCTTCAGGTCCGCGAACGCCTGTAGTGCTGCGGCGACACTCGCGGGGCTGAAGGAAGCGGTCGGCTCATAGACATACGAATAGACGTGGTGAGCGCGGCTGATGTAGTTGGGTATAAGTTCGGAAAGAGAGTCGGGGGTGGGTGCGGGAGAGATAGAGAACGTGGACTGTTTGAGCGAGTGGGGGATAACGGCTACCGTTATTGCGCCTGCGTCAAAGCCCAAACCTTTTTGGTCGATCGTTGTTGAGACGTACCTCGTGCATCATCCTCACTGATTGTCAAAAGCAGTCCGGTGCCGGAGCCGTGACCGACAAACAACTCCTGTTCTCCAAAACGGGGTGCAGCGTCCTCGAACCTGTCGAGATCGAGGTGCTTAGAGAGGGCAGCGCCAGCGGTGCTGGCATGAAGACGAGGGGGAACGTGAGGACCGGGATGGAGGTAGACTCGGACGGCCTGACAGAGGCCGGTGAGGAGCAGGGGGATGAAGAGGCCCCTCATGGTGTTGTGGTCACTGCTGGTGTTGACAGCGCCAGGCGTTCAGTAGTTCATCCTTTGGTTCTGTTTGGCCCTGTGGCAATCCAGTAAGCGCTCGCCTTTGCCCCCAAATCCTGAAGGCTTCAAGTTACGTGCCACCGCGATCGCGTGCTCTGACATATATACGATGGAAGGAAAATAATATGGAATGTCCAACAGCAAATTTGGGCTCCAGGGAGTTCGGGACGACGGCACAGATAGACCCGAGCCAAAGCGTTCTCACGTCACCAATACCGAACAACATACGAAGTAAAAAGTATATGTATGGAGGAGGCGTTCGAGTAGGTATATAAGAGGTATATACGCGTAGGGGTAGGATATGCAACACAAAAGCGTGACGCGCAAGGTGCGGCACACGGGTTTTTACCCCAGTAAACAGTGATTTGGTTCGAAGTTCACAGAGCAACGCTCATGTGGTCGTGTGGCGAGAGGGTACGGCGATAGAAGATAATATGAAAGAAAGACATACGCGGCGTCGCAGATACTAAGGTATTACGAAAGACGAGGAGAAGGGGCAACATCAACTTAACCGTGGCGACCCAGACGTCCGCTGCTCTTCTTGATAGTTTTGGCCTCGGCTTGTTTGGCCCTTGCCCGGCGAGCTCTAAAGCCATGAAATAAGATACAATCTTACTTCCCAGATCAAAAGGGAATGCGTACTCTTCCAAAGCCTCTTGTTCAAGAATACGAACGTGCTCCTTTGCGCTTCGAACAGCAGCCCTCGCCTCGTTCAAGGCCCTGTCAGCCGCAGATTCGGCCGACTCCGCATCCGTGACCCTCTGCCGTGCAGCCATGATGGAGGGGTCATGCTTTAGGCCGGACAACTTATCGGACGAGTCGGATGAGCCGGAGCGACGACGGCTGAAAAAGCCACCCGAGCGGGCCGAGTTCGTGCGTGTGGAACCGCTGCCGTTGGAGCCATAGTCATCGGCATAGTTATCTGGAGACGCAGTCCGACGTCCAAAGAAGCCAATGCGACCCCGAGAAGGAGACGTCGTCTCGGACGGCGGAGAAGATGCACGCTGGTTGATGTCGGAGCGGAAGAAAGGCATGCCTGGGATGGCTTAGTTCAGCGCGACAAACGGGGTAACATAAGTATGGGACTTACCTGCACTAGGGCCTCAAGTTCGCGGTTGTCTGGATGATTGAAGAACATCCACGATGCGAATCATGGCGCATTTTATGTCTGTCGAAGCATTCCTACGTCAGTGGGGCAGGCGATGTTAGACAAGCTGCTCTGCGTCGAGTGACCACAAACAGCTCCACCGCTCCCTCGGAGTAGTAGGTATACCTGGAGACATGTGAGCAATTGTGAGCCGTCCAGGATGCGCATGGCTATCATCTGCTGAACGTAGCACTGAAGTTGGTATGTACAGCGAGTGCGTGATATCGCTGACGTCATATGGGATGGGTGGTCCGTGCGCGGGAAAGGGATGAAGCAGCGGAGTTTGAACCGGAGTTCACCTCTTCCCCCAATCGCAACCTTCTATAAATGCCCTTTCCTTGTCCCCTCCTCCCACCACGCGTGGCCCCGCTGTTGTGTTCGTTGTTGTCGACGGTCCCGGGAGCATAGCGGCTCGATGTCGAATAAGATTGTGGTGAGCTACTCACCCAAAGTGTATTCTAACTAGTTCCTCGGATGACATTGGATCTGTCGTTGAGCCCTCCATCTACCGCTCCGTCATCGACGATGTGATAGCCAGTATAAAGCCGGAGTTTGATGACTTTGGCGTGTCTGAGGACGTACTGGCGGATCTTCAGAGTGTAAGTATATCATTTGCATGCATCTCTAATCCTTTGTTCACCCAGCTGTCCCCCCTATCATGTAGAAATGGGAAGCAAAGGTCATCGCATCCCATGTGGCCGACTTTGAGCCTGCGCAACCACCACCCGCTCCACCAGCCCATACGGCGTATCCTCCGCACCCGATGCATTCTTTGCAACACGGGCATTACCCGCCCCATACGTCGTACGCGCCTCCGCCCCACCCCTCACAGGTTTCAGGCCAACCATATGTCAAGAGCGAACCCGTGGATAGTCGCTACGTGTTGAGCAACCCTCCAAGCGTGACTCAGTACGGCATTCCTAGCCTGCCTGGTCCTCAAATTCCTGGACGGCCTGTTGCGCCAGCTCCACCTGTACCGTCCTATCCTCCGGTGAACGGTGCGCGGCCCGCGAGTGCTGCAGGACAGCAGCCTCCTCCGCCACCCACTGCGCGTTACCCACCTCCAGCTGCCCCGCCAGCTCCTACGGCTAGGATACCGCAGGTCGATGGTCCCTCGGCATCTGTCTCTACTTCAAGGATTCCTCAGGTCGACGGTCCTTCGTCCTCTTCATCCGAATCTCCTTCGCCCCCTCCTAGTCAGAACAGCTACGCCCCCAGGGCTTCGCACCCATCGCTGCCTCAGCCATCGCAAAATTCATCGACTACCAAGGTGGACGACTCAGAGGCGATTAACAGCGACCTGGACGACTCGGACTCGGATAACGAGCAGGAGGGAATCGAGGGCGGCACTGCTGACACAGACATCGTGTTTTGTACTTACGATAAGGTTCGTGCTGCGTCTTTCATGCCCGACGCCATCCACTGACGTCACTTCCAGGTCGCCCGTGTGAAGAACAAGTGGAAGTGCGTCCTCAAGGACGGCATGATCCATGTCAACGGGAAGGACTACCTCTTCGCCAAGTGCACTGGGTACGTAAACGCCTCTCACATATTCCGGTGCCCTCTCTCATCTCTTCTTGCGCACACAGCGAGTTTGAGTGGTAGTCGGACACATGGGTCCTCGAACATTATACTGGCGTTTCTTGCATTGTCGTCCTCGTTCTCCCCGGCCACTAATTCCCCCATCTCGCTCGTCATCTCACGCATAGCATCATCCCCTACATACACCATACTCGGCATATTATCAGCGCATCCCCCTTGTAATATACTTGCTCTCCTGTCATCGAACTTAAGACCTCGGCGTTGCATTGATTGCGACAGCTGCAGCCGTTATTCGACATGTCGCCCTCCTCATGACCACGACGCATGACGGAAATGTCCATTGAAGATGACACCAAGATGCACTCTGTCCTTAGGGTCTATGACCGAAACTCGACGCGGTTCTTTTCGTGTGGCCTCACCAGTTTATGCCTTAAGACTGGGAGGGGAACTGCGGACGTCAACGACGTTCGTGGTTACACGTAGCGATGACCCACGCATGGCGATACTATCCACGGATGCGACTTTCTAATGTTATATTCAGGTGCAATCTGGACTAGACACGGCTTATGTGCAGGGTACGGAAGTGAGGGGGCTTCAGCGACTTGCGTGCGCACCTACCGTACAGGTTGCGATTCGGACCGAGCACCATATTCTTATGGAACCTGCGGACAATCAGCAACGCCCACTGGCAAATACACCGCTCCGAGGCGATTAGTTGAAATTCGAGCTACCCGGAGTCGTCCCAAAGCAATTGCAAGAACAGAACACCCACGATGCGTATGCCTGGTCACTGGCAAGCATCGCGTGCCAGGGTCGGGGCTTCTGAGAGGGTTGGGACATCACCTCGACTTGAGAGGCGTGGTAAACAGGCTGTGTCGCGCGTCGCTCTGCCACCAACGGTCCTCTTTCTTTACGCGGAGGTGTCTCAGCCATCATCACATTCGCGGCGGGCGGGAGGCCGCCCATGACATCAGCAATACTTACAAGGACTGTACCTCCGCCATTACGCCGAACAGCTTCCCAGATGCCAGGCAGAATAGGGCGCATAGGAAAAGGCATTCCGGCCGACGGACCAATGGAACTACGAAGGACGATTGATTTTCAGCACAGGCCTTGGGGACGAGTGCGTTCGCCCGAATGGTCTAGAAGGGGATAACACAGGTGAAACGCCCGTCCACAAATCCTTTAGGATCTTTAGAAGACCGATATGCGGTGAGTCGTGAGATCTAGTATGGCCGTGTTGGCGAGGTGTGGTACTTACTTACGCGTAAGGCGCGTCCATGTGTGCCGGACAGCTTCGAATTGTGCTAGTCCTGGTGGGATCTCGAGCTGAAGAACTGCTGTTAACGCGGGGACGCAAGAATCAAGAAACGAGACGAAAAGCATCGATGTGAAAGAGTAAGGTCGAAACGAGAAGCTAGTAGTGGCTTACTGTCAAGATATCTAGATTCTAGCAAATCCGAGCGAGAATCCGAGTGCGAGGAACTGCTCAGAGTCAGTGTGCAAGGACAGGCTCGCGGCGATCACCGCGCGATTATCTTACGTAATCACATGGAGGCGAATCGGGACCGGTGAAGGCGATGTTGAATGTTACCACGCCGATGTCGCTGCGACCCAGTTCAATCCTCCATGGTTCCTCGCATGCCTTGGTTTACAGTTGAAGGAGGGAAGGCCAACATGCATATTGCGCTCTCCCGGTGGTGTGCGTTCTCGGTGACCGAGAGGACCGTTAGCGCCTTGCGCCTGCACCGGTTTTGGATGATGTTTGATATGACTGCCAGAACGCCGCGACCCGCAACTCGGCAAGGCAGGGCCTCACACAGCACATGAAGCGATATAAAGTCCTCCCGCAGGCACGCCGCTCCCCTCAGTCTTGTCCGCCGCACTCACTCACCTTCAAGACCATGCTTTCCAGCTTCCGTGCCCTCCGCGGGCTTTTGGTTCTCGCTTCCGTATGTTCTCCGGTCCTTTCTTTCCCGACGACGACGCCCGCCGGCATCTCCGCCCGCGCCCTCTCCAAGCGCAACATTGGCGACTACATCGATAACCTCATCTATCTCGACGCCAACCAGACGAGCATCTACTCGGCCATTTCCATCAACCACCAGACATACGCTGCTGTTCTCGACAACCACTGGTGAGCCCTCTTTGTGTCGGGGTCGCCACTCCGTCGGAGCGGTTGTTGATGGTGGAGTAGGAGCGGTCTTTTGGTGTATGGCGACAAGTTCAATGGCTCGACTGCGAGCGAGCACAACATTACCGTTGAGGGCGTAACTATTGACGGTGCGTAAATACCAAGACTGCCCTTCCTGCCATGTGCTTATACTCGTTGCGTAGTCGAGGATGGCCGTGAAACTATCGGCATCCTTGAGGAGGACGTGACCCTCGAGTTCTGTGAGCCTCCACTTCAGTTGATTGCATTGTGTTCCGTGCGTGTTCTGACTTAGATACGTTCCAAGTCCACGTTACTCAGTGGCCAAGTCACCTCCCTCGCCTCTCATACAACGGCATCGAGTCCGCATATTGGGGTATTGACATCAACAACCCCATGTCTCCTGTCTTCACCTACTTCGATGCCAAGTGGCCTAACGACACGTCCAAGTGGTACTACGACATGGTCATCTTCTACGACTGGCTGAACACCTCGTCCAAGGCCGGGATTGATTTCGCCGGTATCATCGTTGCAGGCCAGACCGTTGACTGGACCAAGGTCCTCGACATCACCCAGCAGCAGGCGGACTCGTATGGTCTTCCGAAGCTCGACGGCATCAACTCCCAAAAGCAGATCTGGCTCAACGATGATGGCACGTTCAACCTCGACAGCACTGTCTGGCTCAACGGCCAGCAGACTGTAATCAACAGCACGGTCCCGAAGACCCCCTCCGGCAAGTATGTGGGCGACATCTACACCAACACGCGGTGGTCGACCTACCCGGATGAAGTCGTCAACGGTCTCTACAACGTATCCGGCGCCAAGTACTTCCACGACTCGACGTTCGGCTATTACCAGCTTCCTTGCGACTCCAAGGTCACCTTCGAGTTCTCGATCGATGGGAACAAGTACACGGTTGCTGAGGACGCGCTCATCGCGAAGAACCCATGGGGTGACCAGTGCATCGGTTCCATCTGGACCAAAGGCCAGGCTGTCGCCGCTGCGCCCGAGTGGGATGCTAAGATTGGCTTCCAACTGCGTACGTACCTCTCCTTCCGTCAATTCAAGGGCACTCTTTTGAACCCCATTGCGGGACAGTGAGCTCGTTCTACTTCCGTGCTGGTATGGACGAGACCGCGGACAAGCCGTACTACAAGCTCCTCTCTCTTCCGGAGCCCACCTGGGAAGGTTACACTTCGTACGGCTACCCTGGCCAGGCTTCGACCGCCACCGGCCAGTCTACACCCAGCAGCGCAGTGACTGTGAGCTCCTCCAACTATACCTTCTATTGGGTTTCATGCTGATACGTACGCTTCGCTTGAAGGGCACCAGCAACGCCGGCACAGTTACGCTGACCCCAATCAGCTCCCCTACCTCCGACGCCGGCACGGTCACGCTGACCCCGATAAGCTCTCCTAGCTCGAACGCCGGCACGGTCACGCTGACCCCAATCAGCTCTCCTACCCCCTCCCCAGCCAGCATCGGCAGCGCCGCCGGCTCCTCCGGCAGGCCCGCCACGCAGATCGCCGGCAACCTCGCCGACACGGGCGACAGCAACAGCAGCAGCTCGAACAACAACTACTGGCGCCACCGCGCGCAGCTGTTCGAGACGCTCATGGTCGTGTTCGCGTCGCTGTTCGGCGTCACCGCCGTGGGCGGGTGCGTCGTGTGCGTGCTGGGCCGCCGCAGGAACAACGCGCGGCCGAGCGCGTACCGCTCGATCCATGATAACGAGTCGAGCGGGACGCACGCGCCGCTCTATGGAGCCGAGGGCGGGCAGAGCCGCTATGCGGACCCGTACCACGACAAGGAGTAGGCGGCTCGTGGGGAGCGCGCTCAGGTTGTTGTGTACGAGTAGCTGAGTGGCCGTGCGCGTCCATCGTCGTGCTGTGTTGGCTGACCTTGCTTTGAATTGTCTCTTAAAGCTTTTGTTTCGTTTCATGGACTTTACTCGCTGACTACTGATTGTATATCGATATATTGCTGCACCTCCCCCCCTCCACACACACACACTGTCGTTGCATCTATATCATCCTCGTACTTACGTGCCGGAGGACACTGTCTCCTAATTTTATTTCCAATCGAGTGCGTGCGGAAGGTAAACTGGAACGTTGGATGCCGGGCTTGTGCAGGAATATCCAGGTGCCTGGATCACGACTTTTCGGCTTCAAGACAAATCTTCAAGCTTCAAGCACTGTACTATGCTGCTCCTACTCCCACTGCGGAAGAGAGAAGATTCACTCATTCTTCTGACTTCTGAGGTGCATCCTGATGATGGCGGATGCCATGATCTGCGTCTCTTTGACTCTTTTGCTAGGTTTCGAAATCAAGAAGGCGTAGGTATAGGGAGGGAGGGAGTTCGGGTTTGTGTTCTGTATTCAGGACATTGACCAATGATCAATATCCTGTATATGTATTTGTGGCCACTCTGTGGCACTGGCTTTCTTGCAACAAGCTGCAGTCGGCGCCTAAGACTACTCGAATGTTTGACAGATCACAGCCCCAAGAGGTTGTCCACCACAGCTTTACAGCTTCTTCGACCATCCTTCCTAGCTTCCATCGTCTTTGCTGGCTACGTTGAGCCATCCTCTGTCTAAATGCGCTCGTGAACGGAACTTTCTGTGGCGATCTCGGGCTTCTCGTGTATGCGGAAGTGGGGTCATTACACCCCCATCTGATCCATGGAAGTAAGCTGCGTCAGTTCTATAGCTACATGTCCGCACCTACTCATCGATGTCCAGCCACTGGGCAAACTCGGCATCCACAGGGTCTGTGTAAGCGAAAGACATACACCCGGTGGTTCCTGGTCCTTGGAACTCAACCATAGATGTAAGCAGCGCATACAGCACGGTGGACGATCACCCTTGGCTCATGTTCGATTAGTTTCTTAGGCACAGACTTTAATCTTTCCTCCTCTCAATGCATCGCAAATCTTCCGGGTTGGCAGAACACAAAATTCAGGCAAACCAATGCTGACGAAGACTCGGGCCAAGGGCATCGCGCTTGCTTTGCGCCTCCGCGATCTGTATGTGTGTGCGCGTGTCGTTCTGCGCGGAAGATATGACACAGCACGTTGGCGCGTCCGGAAGAGAGCCCGCCGGAAGAAGGGAAGATGGCGTCCAGCGAGCGATATCGTCCAGAGCGAAGATTAGAGGAGGTAAACGCTGTTCGGGCTGCTGGTCCGCACGGAAGTGAGCTGCTGTGCCTGCTTCTCTTCTCTTTTCCGCAAGCCATCTGCCACCGTCGCTGATGTCAGTCCCCGTCTCGCCCCTTCGCCATCGCTAATGCTTATTCCTCCATGGGGCCAATTGTTCTATTGTGATGGTCCAGGCAGCATCTATTGTCGAACACCTGTGCGTTCATGGTTACCTCGCGCTCACCGCCCATTATGCGTAGAGGGAGGACGCCCGAGAGGACCGGAACGAGGATTGGCGCGCGCAGTGGTCTCCGCGGAGGCGGGCGGCAGTCAGGAAGACGGTTTCCAATCCGAAGGCAAGGACGGACGCACAGCATTCGACCCAACTATCGCCCTCTCGGCAGAGGAGAGCCTCAGCTAATGCTCCCATCAGGGCCCTCTCCAATCACCAACCCCAGCACGCTCGTGCGTCCATCTCCCACCACCGCCCAGGTTTCCCACCACTACCGCATATCTGTCCTCGCCGCACTCAAAACCTGATTGCCTGCTCCTCCGTATCGCTGCTATCCCCCCTCCCGCTTTTCTCTGACACGTCCTCCCTGCTCTGTGAGCCACCGCACCCGCCACATCCTATTGCCGTCGATGCAGGTCCCGACCTGTACAGGGATCCGTATTCGCTCTCTCTCGGATGCTCACGTTGTCTTCCACGCGGTGACCCTGGGGCTCCTCCCGATCGTTTCCAGACGCTTAGACATCGAGGAACGACGCTACATTCACTCTGGGTGCGTCTGCGTGTGGGAGGAGCGCAGCGCGTGTGGAGAGGCCTCCTCGGTATGTCCTCGTCCATTGCTCCCGCCATCGCATTGCTCCATCACACACGCCTCCCCCCCCTCCTTCACCCCTGCGCATTCCCATCCAAATCAAGCCTGGCAAGTCGCTCAACCCCGGACGTGCTTAGTCTGCAGGCATAGAACGATGGACGGACGGCAGGCGGTGGGGCCCTTCTAGAGTTCGCGATGTGAGTCTCGCGACAAAACCTATGCTGCACTCGCAGCCCATTGGCGGATTAAACTGACGCTTGGCCTCGTGGTGCGCCTTTTCAGGAATTTCTGTACTACCAGGAGAAACTACCTGAGTTCGCGGAGGACGAGGAACTCTCGTCCCTCATGTACGTGTGCACCCTCTTGTATGCGCGCACTCGTGAAGGCTCACCCTGATCCAACAATATCTTGCGTCGTTGAATATGCGCGAACGTTGCACGCACGGTTTCAGATTCGGTGACAGGCTCATCAAGCAGACGTACTCAGTCTATGTCGATACGCCGACAGGCCGGAGAAAGTGGCACTTGGGTACGTTTTCTATGCTTCTATCCTAGGTGCCTCTCGAGAACTCATTCGCACGCTTCCCCGTCTCCCATCGCTCATCGCTTACTCCCATCGCCCCAACTCGCATCGGCCCATCTCTGATACGCTCGATTACCTGCCCATACCCATGCGACCCCCCGACCGCCCGTACTGCCCGCTGCCGCTCGCCTCCCCGTCCGGTCGGATAACCTGTGTGCACAACCTTGCGCGCAACGAAATGCAAACGCACACAGTTGCGTACTTCACGGGCGAGACGCTCGAGCGCCTCCTCACCATCGACGACATCCCTGAGCTTGCCGGGATCAGGCACCGCGTCCCCGCGGGCAAGTACACGACAGCGCGCATGGCTCGTCAGCGCGCACGCCCAGACTCATCCGGGTTGCCTCTTTTTGGAGGAGACGTCAAACCCCTTCCTATTCCCAGCTCATCGTCGTCTTTCTCGTCGCTCGCCACAACGTCCCGAGTGTCGCTGTACACATTCGACCAGGGCGACATGCCGTCATCCTCACCACTTTCGACGCCATCGCCCCAGTCAGACGTGCACCTCCCAACGCTGAAGCCGCCGCCCTGGAGCCCCCCACGGTGGTTCGAGGACGAGCTCGCAACACGCCAGCCAGACCTGAACTCCCCGCAGAGCCAGCGGGTTCGGAGGAGGCATGCGATCAGCCTCGCGCCCCTCATATATCTCCGGAAGCAGCCCTACCCGCCCCGGGATGTCGCGGACGACGACATTCTGCAGAAATTCGACTGTGGAATCGTCTGAACGTTGGGTCTGCGCGCCCGCGTGACGCAGAAGGGCAGCTTGGAAGAGAAGAGAGACCGGAGGCGGAAGGCAGACGCGGGGCACTCGGCACGGAACGTGCTAACTTGGTGTGCTCCACGGACGTCAACGGTGCGCTATGCTGTCCTATGGACGGCTCTATGCGCCCGCCAGCGTTTTGTCTTGTGTCGTCGTGTCTCGCTTTTCGGCCGTGCAGCCGGATCCTGTCGTCTTGCGTCCACCCTACTGCATCTCACATCTCCATCCACATCTGCAATCCGTAATCCGCAATTCCGTTCATTACCGCCTCGCATCGCTTCTGGCGTTCATCGCAGTCTAGGTTCAAAGCCCTAGGACCAAATCGGGCACTGGGACCGAAGTATGTGGATCGACGGTATGGGTTCAATCGAGGTTCTGGGTTCCATCCCAGTCGTCAGCTTGAGGTAATGGGCTGTCGTGTGGAAGGCAGGCGTCGCGCCTGTGCAGGCTCTCGATCCCCTTTCGAGCGTTCGCAGAGGACGCAAGAAGGTCACGGTCCCTTGCCAAGGCGATCGCACCTTCGGAAGTCATTATGTTTCGTCATTCACTTGTGCTCTCGCCCAGGCCGCTGGTCCTCATCCCCCATCACCCATCTCCACACTGCGTTTTTTGCGTTCTGTCAAGCCACTTCTGCCGGGCTGTTCCCATCCCGGTCTCATCCCAATCTCCAACAATCCGTCGTCCCAATGATAGTGCGACGATGCGCCTCCCCATGCAGTCGTTGCTATGATCGTCCCCCGGCTGTCCCATGCCCATAATTTCATCTCGTACCTTCTCTTCCTCTAACATCCCCCCGTCGTCTTCACCCATCCCCTTCGATTCTTCGAATTCACCGCTGTCGTGCAGTCGTTTGACAAAACGTACGCCCTGCCGCCCAGTTCGAGACTCGAATCCGAGTCGCCGCAGAGCTGCTCAGCTGGCCCGGAGCATGCTGTACCCGTACGCTTCTATTGCTGCCTAATACAATCCTGATCCTGTCTCTCGCACACGCACCGTGGAGCCATCATGCCCGTACGGGTCCCGTGCACACGCAGCGCCGAGTTTCGCATTCACATTCACTCTCGTCGGTCTTGTGTCCTTGGGAGTGGTCATGGTGCGCCGCAGCCTACCCAAGCTGTGTCCAGACTTGTATGCCGCATGTCGTTCGCAATGGCAGCTTCTCGCTACTAGTCTGTGGCGGATTCGCGAACGCGGTCTGGGCCCGGCAACGGGAAGCCTGTCCTGGCGAAGGTCGCCGCCCTTGACAGAGTGGCACATCCCGTCGACGGTCGTTCAAATTGCTGCCGCTGGGGAGATGATGGTCCTGTTGTCGATTCCGGGTTACCCTCCTGAGACGCCACAGGACGACGGGTAGTGCAATGATCCCGCTACTGAATCTGGACGGCGTCACGGCCCACCACTGTTGATCGCATTTCAGAGCTTTTTCGTGCACATGCGGTGTTTCTAAGTATTGCGTTTGCGTTTGCCGATGGGCTTCCCAGCTCCCGACCGTCATCATGTCATGTATGCAGCGGGCTTCGGGGCATCTCCATCACTGACCCTCTTCACGCTCGCGCATCTGGCACCTGAGTTCTTCGGATGAGTTGCTCATACCGCATATGGTGTTTTGCACATACCAGCTTGCCACACAGCGGGCACGAGTTCGAGCAGCTCGCAGCAACAGATCAAGTCCCCTGCCTGTCACCGAAGCTAACGGGGCCCAGGCCCAGGTCCGCAGGCGATGATGACCAGCTGTCCGTGTCAATGGGGGTCATTTGCATAGACTTTGAATCGAACGCACTCCCCGGGCGGCGAGTCGTGTGCGGTTCTTGCGAGGTTCTACCCCAAATCTCACTGTCCCTGTGCACATACAGTGCCGCCCGCTTGCGTCCCGTCACAATAAATGCACGATGGGCACATCTGGGACTTGCAATTGACCTGCAGCCGAGCCTCGGCAAGACGGAATAGAACGCGGACGTACGCAAGAAGAGAAGTTGCGAGCCCGGCTGGGCAGGAGAGAGAAGGCTTCGCGTACGTGTACATGTTGCGGGGGGTGGAGCAGCAGCAGCTTCGCGCTTAGCGGGGGTCCCTTCTTGATGATCTTCAGCGCGATCCGGTGCACGTA
Organism: Ganoderma multipileum BCRC 37180; assembly: GCA_000338015.2. Taxonomy (NCBI): domain Eukaryota; kingdom Fungi; phylum Basidiomycota; class Agaricomycetes; order Polyporales; family Polyporaceae; genus Ganoderma; species Ganoderma multipileum. The sequence continues at coordinate 27,131 of BACB01000071.1, read as the reverse complement.
CTGTAGGTGCGTACGTACATGCTCGAAGATTCGGTCTCGTGCGTTCTGGGATCGTAAGTTAGCGTGGGGGCCTCCTCCTCCTCCAATGGGAAGGGTGGCATATACAACGTATGCGGTTAAACATTCCAACGTAAACCGCGTTACCTCCGGATGCAGCGTGCGTCATCGGGCGAAGTGCATGTGCCTCCCAGGCCCACTGAAGTCTGAGGAGGAACGAACATGAGTCTCCTTCCCGTTCCTCCCATGATCCCTGTCCGGGGCCCTCTCTTCCCTTCCGTGCTTCCTGCCACATACCCGTCTTCACCCTATTTCATGCTCTCTCCACCGTGCCGTTGTCTCGTCCTCGCCACGTCCGACGCATGTGTCCAGACCTCGCAGTTGGCCTGCCGCGCACCCGCAACGGCATTCGCACGCGTGCATCTTCGCGGGTTCCCTCTTCGTCATCAGCGCACCCGGCACGGCGCACGAGTGAACTAATGACGGGTCGGGTAGCCTACGCCCCACGATCAGTGCAGCTGAAAGAGACTCAGGCGAAATGAAAGGCAAAAGGCGTTCACTCAATGCATGTGGAAACCTCCAGGTGAGCGGAACAGAAGTTCTCCCTGGCCACCGTTCCCAGACATAGCGCTAGCCCTGGGGGCTCCTTCTATGAATCTGCGAATGCGTTCTGCCACTCCGTCCGGAATGAATTGAGTGCTGACGGAATTCCTGGATTCGATTCGTGCGTGCATCGTGAAATCTGCACGGTGCGCTGCGAAATCTGCGGCGGGCCCTCGCGTGACTACGAGGGCTCGGCGTACGCCGCGCACGACGGGGCACATGAAGGCCATGGGGGACGCAGGAGCCGCACAAACCGCGCCTCGTCGCAAACTTAGGCTGCAATTTTGTGAGGGCTGACGTGCGCGAGGGGGCTTCGAAAAGCTAAGCTCATGTGCTATGAATCCAGACGAGCTCTGCTGAGCGGAACATTACGACAGGACGGCGAGCGGACATGGAGGACGTACTGCATTAGACTGTATGCGTGCCCAGACTGCTCCCGCGCTTCAATTATGGGTTCGCGAGCGCGATCGTGCGTAGGGGTTCGAATTTGATTTCGTGTGGCCGGACAGAACCTATCCCAGAAGCACTCCGTTGAAAGGAGAGACGTGACGTCGGAGTCCGTCCGAAGGCGGACGAGGGTCCAACGTACCTTGTGCCCTAGAAATAAAATATGAATCGAATGCGCGCGCGAGTCAATTTTTGATCTGGTGCTGTCGCCCATGCATCGGCGATCCGATTCGTGGACGGGGAGACAAGGGACACAAAGTCAGCACGCGAGCGCTAGCATGGCCGTGAAGAGGGACGTAGATATCGCCGACCGACCTTGGCAGCGGACGCATATACCTACACCCATATCGAATCGACAGACGCAGGCACACTGTCGGCGCTGTCAACGTGCAAGGCTCCATGCGCGTGGACCGTAGTCGATGGACGAACAGCTGGCGAGGCGACGGGACCTTGGTGGAAGTCCTTCGCGCGTTCGCGCAGAGTTGCCAGGTTGCCGAGGCTTCTCGCGAGCCCTGGGCCGTCGCCGCCTTCGCATGGTAGCGTGGCAGCTGCGTTCTGCAGCAATACATACAGATGGACAAAGATGTCCCGTCATAGTCCTCGTCTGCGTCAGCGCGCGGTGAATTCGAATGAAATGGAATTCGAACTTCGAAGACCTCTGCTTGCAGCGTTCCCACATCCAGGCCCAAAGCTGAAACCAGAATCAGAACCTGCTGAGGGTGGGCGTACTAGTATATTTGGCAAAAACAACGCGAAGCTGCTGGGGACCAGGGCTCGCGCGTGCCGCAGCGGGAAATGGGAAATGTTCGCGTTCGCGGCCGCGTTCTGGAGCGTAGCGGGAGGCCAGAGGCCGGCTGTGGCGCGGCGCAGATCTTCCAGCTGCAGGTTCCGTTGGGTTCTTGGTTCTTGGTTCGACGCTCGGACTCCGAACGCGCGGCGGCACAAAGAGCAAATGCAAATAGCAAGTGCGATCGCCATCGCCCCCCATCCGTCCATCCATCCATCGACACCATCGCCGGGAGAACGCATCTGGTGTGCACCGGCAGAAGGCAGAAGGGACTCCTGCGCGCGTGCATTCAGTTGAATTTGGGCTCAGAGCTGCTGTTGCTGTTGCGAAGCTGCCTGCAAGCAGAGCAAGCTCAAAACCTGAGCATCGACGTCCCCTGAGAACAGTTTGCGAGAAGCCCTGGCACATATGGCTGGGCCACTGACAACTGCACCGGCAGTGGCAGCTGCCAGGACCCGCGCGCCCGTGCCCCCAAATCCCAAGCTCGCCGTAGGCCCTCTGGCTGCTGGGAGCGATCCCGGGCGTGCGTGGGCGCAGCGGCTCCCAGGCCATTCAGTCGCGATTGAGTCGAGTGCAGTAGAGTGCAGTGCGCGCGGACGCTTTTGCGTGCCAGCTGACCCCGCGCGGACGGGCGAGAACGCCACGCGGCTCTCACGTCTGCGGTAACCCATGACTCCCGGGGCGTGGCTCCAGTTTGCGCACGCCACACCCCCGATTTCCATCATGTTGGCCTAAGGCTGAGGAGGGCTGAGGGGGCGGGGGTTCGCGATCGAGTTCGTGCAGATTGTACTATACTTACTGCAGGCGAGCGGGCATACATACCGGTTAGTACTAGTATGCAGCGCATTGTTCGACAGCGATTCGGAATATTCGTTGGCGCGACGGAGTACAAAGACTTGACGCTGGCGGGTTTCCAACCCATGTAGCCAGCCCGTTGCCAAGCATGAGTTTCGTACGAATATTGATTCAGAAAGCTTGTGTGGAGTCTCTAAAGGTCGCGGCTGCGGCCATCGACTTGGGGATTGGCTGCAGGTCTGAGTAAGTTAAATGAAGTGGCACTGAGACCAGATCGAATACGTACTCACTTACGAACGAACGGACTTTTGGGTTTGGGTTTGAGTTTTGGTTTTTGGGAGGGGGAGACAGAACGCCGGGACGAGATGGACGGATGGAGAAGGCAGAGGGGAAGAACGGCGGCTGGCGGCGCGCGAGCGTGCGTGTGGCAATCGCGAGCGTCGCGAGACGGAATATGAACGGCTAAGAGCAAGGCCCAGAGGCCCCGGAGGCGATGATCGCAGCGTTACTGCTGCTTGGCGGCTGGTGCTGGGGCCCTGTTCGGGCGCGTAGCCTGTTGTGGAAGGCATCGGACACGACGCGGGCGTGCCGGCATCGGTAGTCCGATTCAGTGGTAGCCGCGACGAAGCGCGAGGTGCTGCATGAAATGTGGGGAAGATCTTCCGAGTCGACGCCTGTCGACGCGTGGTTCTCGCCGGTCAGCGGGACAGAACACGCGTAAGGAACTACAAGAAATCGTGCCCACCCCAGTGGCTAGCTGTGGCTAGATGTACGATGTCGACGTCTGGCGAAAGGGGGATGCTTGGCGAAGTGACTGCGCGATGTCGGATGCCGAAACCAGTAAGGCGACGCTAGGCCCGGGCGAGGAGCTGGAAGGTTGGGCCGATGCGGCATCGGAGAGGGTTCACTTGGTTAGGGCAGACGAATCCAGGATAGTTTAGCCAGTCGCTGACCGGGGCGCTCGCGGAATGTCGTGCGCGAACTTTGCAGTCATGGGTCTCGTTGTCGGATGGTCGCGTTCAGAGTCGCGCTGGTGCGCTGGTGTGTCGCATAGCAGAGCTCTGTGGTGGACACAGCCTGGGTCTTACACCAAGGTCGAGGACGGCCGATCGCATTCATTGCGCTCACGCCGCTCTGGCCGATGCGAAACGGCAGATCCGGTGCGATCCTTGCCTACTTTGGGGCAAGCCGACCGCCCCATGCCATCATCGACACGGACCCAAATACGCCGCAAGCGCCCTTTCGAAGGCAAAGTCATCGTCACATTCTCGCAGACAGGCGATCGACGAGATCTCCTTCCGCCACTCCGCCACCACCGTTACTTATTCTCGGTTTAGTAAGTCTCCCCGCCTGTCCGCTCCAAATAGCTGCTCGACCCACTCGTTTCGCGACAAACGCCCGCTCCGAATAGCAAGTCTGCAACCCCATCCCCTCCCCGTTCCCCTTTTTTGCCGTGCGAGCTGTAGCCGGTGGCCCAATGACTCCAAGACTCGTTCCAACGCAATACATCTGTTAGTCTTGGCACCAATTCAGGACAGCCGTGACATTCCAGGCCCTAGAACATCCTTCCAGACGACGCATGTTGTTCGTAGCCTCAACGAGTTCAACGCCGATGCCATCATGCATACCTCCGACACGTCCGCTATGACTTCATGTGCCCGGTCTACGCCCGAATTCGATTGCGAATCCCACCCAATGTCCCTGCTGCTGACGTCTCGTTGCATCATGCCTCTCTCTCCGATGACGGGCGGCCAGTCAGGCGGACTGCGCCCAACCCTCGCCACGCAACTCTCGCGAGCGGCGACGAGCTCGTGCACGCGCAAAGACATAAATCACCGTTAGGATTCTGGGGTTGCCGTCGATTTTTCAAGCCCAGTATTCCATATAGACTCCTGACGAATCGGCGGTGGCGGTAGGCGAGGTCGGCACTGAGTCTGAGATTCAGAACCCCCCTTCGCGTTACGTACACCCAACCGTGCGACGCGATGTGGTCCATACCTGTGCATCGCGGGTGCGCCTGGCGTACGCGGGAAGCCACAGTGATGGTGCGCGCATGGCCATGCGTTCGTGCTGCTAGCCGTCTCCCGCGAGCGCGAGTCTCCACACGCGCGGGTAGCCTTTTGAATCTGAGGGCGGATGTGGGTCCTAACCCCGGCTGCCCTCAGGGACTTGAATGGCTAGTCTGAACGCGTGCCTAACTCATCCTCTCGTCGTCGACGCGGATGATGTCAGCAGCGGCCAGACTTGGGTGTCCGCCTCGAGAGCGTGCAAAGCGGATGCGAACTCGAGGAGCGAGGAACGGGGGGTGTGGCCTCCCGACGTGATTCTAGCGTCGGACGGGTGGTGGGCGACGGCCCACAGCTCACACGCTGGCATGCCGTTATCGTCATTGGGCACGGGTGGCGTGCGAGAGTGGCAGGTGCAGGTGCGAACGCGCCCCGTTTGGGGCTCCGGACGCCCTGCCAACGTTTTGCAGGCCCGCACTCCGCTCGGGTTTCTGTCGGACGCTTTATATGCGGAGGAAGCGCATGCTAGCGGGCGTGACCTGGCCACCCGGCGAGTCATCTGCCTGGTTTCGTTCCGCGAAGGTTTGCAGGGCGACGGGGGATGGGAGGGGCGGAAGCATGGAACTATACGTACCGGGTGGGCGCGGCACGCGCACTGAGTAGGTGGAGTCTTGAACAGGCTTGGACGTCAGCAGTGCGCGTTGCTACGGCGGTGGAGTGGGACAGAGAATGGGGGGGAGATGTATTGAGAAGAGCACCAAAAGCGCACATATTGAACTCCGGGTGCCTGATCAGAGACCGCATTTTCGGCAGGGAGGCTCGTAACCGTCATGAATGGAAGCAAACTGAAGGGGAGGTGGCACACGAGGGGTCGTGGGGGACGAGGAGGTGGATGTGTGCGGCGGCCTGGCAGAGGCTGGGCAGAATCTGTGGACGCGCGAAAGTGGTGACATCGGGGTGAATTGGGGCATGCGCGTGCGGGAAGGAGGGCAGGGACGATCATTCAATGGGATAATAGCGTTGATAGGGTTTGCTTTCTATGGGGGTGTGACTAATGGCCGATCTCGATTGCCAGGATTAGATTGGGAGAGGGTACCACTCACCTGGAACCGCGCCGTGCTCTCGGGTCCTGAATGTCCGCTGTCTCGGGTCTGGTGCACTTTCCCTCTCAATATTTCTAGACTTAATCCTTTGCCTGATGCGGCCAAAGAACCTCGCTCTACTGCTACCACCGCCCTCTTCCACTCTCTGATCAAATCAGAGACCTGAACCCGATATCTATATAATCGTCCTCTCCCCACCTCCTCCTCTTGCTGCCTCTTTGCCCTTCCGCCGCCCCGTCGCCGAGTCGGCCCTCCTCCCCCTCCTTTCCCACTCTGCTTCCCCACTAGGGCCATCATGCAACAGCCCACCCTCACCAACGTCCACATCCGATCCGCCGCCGACGCCCACAAGCTTTTCTACGCCGTCCAGCTTGGTCTCCTCCCCAAAATCGAGAAGCGCCTTGATGCGAACGAGCGTGCCGCCCTGCGGCCAGGAGACGTCTATGTGTGGGAGGAGAAGGGGCCAAACACGGATTCGTTTACTGTCAGTATGGAGAGGTTCACAGAGGGTAAGTCTTGGACGGCGTCACGCGTCCGAGAGGTGCGTGCTATCAACACCTTCACGTCATCTCGTGCGCTCAACCTTCGCCTATTAACGTTGATAGGACTTCCTCATGTATTTCGAGAGCCCGCGCAAAGGCAAGGGCAATGCGAGGTGCGTGCTATAGTCCTCGAGGTATCTGCGCCTGTCATGGACCCTTGCCGGCGCCCTTTAGAACATCCGAAAACCAGGTCGTCCGCCCAGGCGAGCAGGATCTGTACATTAAGCTCACCTATTCGGTGATACGCGAAGACGTCTGCAAAGACGGCTCCCAGTCAAGTAACTCCGACGACAAGCAAAAGAAACCGCCTAAATGGCACATGAGTACGACTTCCACACGCCCCCCGCCCGGCCGAATGCTGACCAACGCATACGTCATGCAGACGCGTACTTCACTAAATTGACCGAGGGCCAGCTGCGCACAATCGACGACATCGTGATGCTTCGCGAGCTCGAGGTGCCCGAAGGCATCTTTCGGAGCGCACGGACGACGAAGCCCGGAAAACGGGGGGAGGGATCGCGCAACGCGAGCTCGACTGTAAAGCGCATGTACGCACCTTTTCCCTCCCATCCTACACGACGCGTTCGGGAGTCCCCGCCGCCACCACCACCACTTCCCGTCCTACCTGGCCCCAGTTCGGTCGGCAGTTCGTCAATGCCATTGTCTGTCTCGGACGGCTTTACGCCGCCCCCACCAATTCCCTCGGGTTCAGGTTCGGTTCCGCTCCACGCGCTTCCTCCTGTTTCGTTTAAGTATTCCGAGGTGATTTGGTATTCTTGAATACAGATCGTATGCTGGTATTTACAGAATATCCCGCAGTCATCACTGGCTACCGCGCTATCCCATCCCGACATGAACCTCATCGAGGAGATGAAACCTCCTCTCACCCCCGTGACTGCCACCCAATATACCCCCACCATCGCATCCGCGGTCACCCAGCCGACACCGCACTACGGATGGACCTCGGGAAGCCCCACATCGACCACGGCCCCGTTCCAGGAAGTACGGCTAGCAAACTCACACTCCCCAGCATCCTCGGAGCGCTCCGTCCACTCCCTGAGGTCCGTGCACATGTCACCCAGCGTGTCGAGCGCATCGACGTCGTCATCGCAGGAGTCGCCCATGCTCATGGCCGCGACGCCTCCCCTCTGGGATGACGGCGAGCCATACAAGCCCGCCCCGATCCTGCCGCTGAACGTCGCGCAGGAGCCCCGCGTGGACTTGGCCCCGCTCGAAACGCTCCCCCGCGGTCATGCGTACCGACGATGCCCCGCCGACGACCGCGCGCTGCGCCTGCTCGCGCTTGGCCCTGGGGCGCGCTGAGGAACAGGCGCAGCACTGGCATGTTTCGGATACCAGTGTGGACCTTCGCGTCTACGCCTCGTTCCGAAGACACGCTACGCTACTACCTCGGGCTGTGGAGCCCTGCGCGCGGACCATTGGGAGATCGATGATCAGGCTACTGCGTCCGGGCCGCAAGCGTGGCGGCTTTGGCTTCTTCGCTCTGAATCATTCTCGGGCGTATCGCCCACGACCCCACCGGCAACGGCAAACGGCAACGGCAAACGGCAATGGCTCTGCATGCGAACCGAGCTCGACAAATGCGGCTCGCCTCTCGCCTCTCCGCCTGAGCCTTCGTGTTCGCCTCCGACGGTCGGCCGCACGGTTACGGTTGTACACTAGAGCGGGCTTTCGCTTGCGCGCGCGCGATAAGCGCGGCCGGGACTTGTTTGATATGTTTTCCATGGATTTCCATCCATCCATCCATCATTGTACGGCTCACTCGCATGTTGCATGTTCTTTTACATCCAGCGCTACTCAGGAATTTGGGGCCGCTGAGGAGGAGGCGCCCCTGCATTGGCATACTTCGTATTTGTACAGTATCAGTATCTGGTTCGAGTCGGTTATACCAGCACCCCACGGACACGCATAGGCATAGGTTTCGGGCATACACACATCTCTCTCCATATCATATCTCATTACCCACGTCGTATCATCAGTGCACTTCGCAATCACATCCTGGATATCTCTGGATATCTCTACAGACTCGGCTTTGTGGCGGAGATAGGCTCTTTCTCAAGACGAGCGATGCTTGTGTATAATGTACATCATGGCCAGCAGGGAAGAGGCTTTTCCGGCGATCACGGCGTCACACCCTCGATGTAGTAGTAGGAGAGCTTCGTTTGTTCGGTTCGTCCTGATACATTAAATTCGACGTTCCTGTTTGCCTGCGGACACCTTGTCATTGAGTCGGAATTTCACTGTGAGGAGTCGGGGTCACAAGTTTGAAGTGCCTGCTGAGCCTTCCGGTTTTCGGGATCATTTGGTGAATAAGTACGAGGTGTTGGTTCCCGGACATGTGAGGTGGATTATGCAGCATCGTTCAGACGATGGCATTCTGGGCACCACGGCAACCATGCGCACCGCTCGGACTCGCGACTGTCTCACTCGGAATGAGCAGCTGGCCGAGTCGAAAGGTGTGCCCCGTGCGCTCTGGTCCCCAGTCACGGCGTGCTGCAGCTGATCGAATGGTATTACTACTATTTAGGCGGGGGGCCGCCGCAGTCCAGTAGACGTTTTACGTCACGGTTGCTGACCCGACGCAGTGACGAGAGCGCGTCACGGGGCGGGAATTGCTATATGAGGGTGGGTAGTGCCCGATATGGACTGACCTCTCCTGCTTGATTTGATCTCACTGACTCGCTCGGCCTGCGCCACAAAGCCGTAACTCTTGACTCCGCACCCCGCACGTTGCACTCGTCTACCGCCGACGACTCTGATCATCCGTCTTGGAGCTTCTTCTCCCACTTGCCTCTCGTGCACACGCCGAGTCGTCATCGAGACTGATTGCCACCGCTCGTGGCCTAGATCCGGCGCACACGCCCTCTCGAGTCTCCCCCATAACGAATTGCGATTGATATACCTCGGGCGCCGACCTTAAGCAACGGTGCCGATCACCCTGCGATTTCGAGCAAAGTTGTGGACGTTTCCCCCCAAGTCCTCCCGCTGTACGCTGTCAAGGGCATCCTTGCCCGATGTCGGACCCGAATGTGACGTCTAGCGGTAAGTCTTTCCACGTTCCAATCTCGCATCCGCAACCCTGTGCCACACCCACTCGCACGGTGCACCGCTCGTGAATGCAAGATCTGGTGCGCAAGGCAAGGCTGCACCCCGACAGAAGGGCGGCAGGTGTCACGACCCTTTGCGAAATGAATGTGTAGCGTCCAGGCATTCTGTCACCTGGTGACGATTCCCATCGAGAGATCCTGCGTGCGTGTGTGCGGGTGGCGGTTAGAGTTACGTTGAGTGTCCTGTGTCCTGTGTCTTGTGTCCCGGCTTCTGGGCCAAGCCACGATCCAGGTCGTGGTCCGCGCTTCATCGTCGCTCGCCCCCTCATCGGGCACCCGCAGCAACACCCCGAACTTTCTGTGGGTGCAGGATGCTTAATGTCCGCCACGAGACGCTGTCTACTACACACGGACGGCTCTCGACGTCGGACGGGTTGCGTAAACTTGACGTCGATGGTTATGTACTCTTCGGGTGCACGCTCTTTTCAGGGTGCTGCCTCTTTGGCGGCCTCGACAAGAGCGCGGCGTCTGTCGACGTCAACCACATCCCGGATCTACATGCTTCGACTTTTCTAAGGCTGCCCGCCTACATGCATGCTGTCTCATTTTCTTCGTTATTCAATGGGTCTCGGCCCCCTGAACGCCCAACATTGGACACTGGACCGGTGCTAGTCCGCCCGGTCCCTCGATGAAACATACGAATGTGTTTTCGAGAGGCATCATCGTTTAGCGGCCGCGCATAGATGTCCCCTGATGCTAAAAGCTGCGCCTCGCCCAGGGAGCGCCTCACCAACAATGGACGAGGGGCCGCCTCCGGAGCCCAAGGACACGGACGCCAACGCCGGAATATCGGCTCGCTCGCCCTCCTCTAATTCGAATTCAATACCGCTTTCGCTGCCACCATCCGCGCTGCAAACCGAGATGCCCAGCGCGGAACCTCTGTCGGCGGCTGTCGACAGTGCTAGCGACGCCGAGAAACCGAAACCTAGGGTCGACCATACGAGCCTGCCTCCAGAACTATGGCTGGAGATATTCCGGTACGCCACTCATGTGCCCCGCGCCCGCTCGATCTCCCCCGGCGATCCTTTCGTCCCCGAGCGGCCTGTCGACTACGTGTGGGCGGTGAACTCGCCCATTGCATCGATGCGCACGAAATGCACGCTCGTCCGGGTGTGTAGGGCGTGGAGGACCATCGCGATCGAGCTGTTATACGAACACGTCGTCCTCAGCAGTCCTCGACGTCTCGACGTATTTTACAGGACGCTTGTGGAGAGCCGGAAGGAGATTAAGGAGACAGAGAGCGGGGAGCTCGGGATAGTCCTCGGACAAGGACTCGGCCAATGGGTTCGCCACCTCGAAATCCAGCGGTGGCTGCGGGCAGGCCACGCTCAATCATTTTGGCAAGCTGTCGTACGCGCCGTCTCGTTTTGCTCCCGTCTTCGTGTCTTCAGCGGTCTGTGGCAAGAGCAGATCCCCGACGGCTTTGTGCCCGTGCTCGCCCAATACCTCCCACGCACACTCGAGGAGATATACTGGCAGCAGGACAGCGTCCTGCTCGTGGTCAAGGAGCTCCCGCTTCTCACGACGTCAATGCTTACCACCTTCCCCGCAATCCGGGTCCTCGACCTCCGGAAGATCTGCGTGCTCGATGCGGAACGCAGCCTCCAACACGTAACGCTCGGCGGCATCACTCTCCCCAACGTAAGGTACCTGGCGCTGCCGACGTGCCCGTTCCTGCTCCGATACGCGAGCAAACAGGATCTGCCCGCCCTCCACCACCTCGTGCTAGACGCCGCCGGCGCCCCGCGGACGGTGTACGCGCCGCTCGCGACCAAGGAGCTGATGAGCTTTCTGGAGCGGCATGGGGAGAAGCTGAGGACGGTCGAGCTCCTCCCCTCGAACACCCAGTCGTTGCGCCAAGGCCCGATCAGCATCTCCGCTTTCCTCGCCCCGAATGCCTGCCCCAACCTCGAGACGCTCGTCTTCGACTGCCGCGAGAAAGTGCTCTCCGTCACGCACGACGCGCTCATGCGCCACACGCCGCGCGATCGCTCACAGCAACGGCCACAGCAACAAGAACAACAGCCCCAGGAGCAGCACCAACGAGAACAAACTGGCACACCTGCACGCGCAACGCCGAGTGCGGCACCGGCACCAGACCCCGCGCCCGCCGTGGTGAACCTGGCGTACTTCCACGCTGGCTCGCCGTCGCTCCCCTTGCTCGACGCCCCACACCCGAGCCTGCGGCGGGTCGGCCTGCGCGGGGTGGGCATCAGCAAGCTGTACCCGAACCGGCCGGCGCAGGCGCAGGCGCACCTCGAGGCGCTCGCGGCGTACCGCGTGCTGTTCCCCGCGCTGGAGGTCGTGCGGACGCTCGGGTTCCTCGTGGGCACGTCGACGGACCCGTTCGGGCCCGACGTGTTCATCTGGTGGACGGAGAAGTTCGAGCGCGTGGGCGTGGACTTGCAGGACGGCGAGGGCGTCGTGTGGATGCTTGAGGACCCGGCGCCGGAGGGTCGGAGCGAGAGTGAGGGCGAGGGGAAGGCGGGAGAGGGAGAGAGTGGGACGGATGGCTATGGGAGGAGGGAGGGGAGGGAGATGAAGGAGGCTGAGGTGCAGACGGATAATTTGGATTCGACGACGTCGATTGCTCGGGTTACTATGTGGGGGTCCGTCGATGATTAGGCTTTGGGGAGGGCTTGGAAGTTGCTATTGCCGGACGACAACTGCCCGTGCTGTGTGCATTGTTGCTATCTTATTCGCTCGTAATAGGTTGGATGAACCTTTGCGCCTTTGTATTTCCCCGCCGGTCACATCCAGGATCAATGCCCAGCGGATTTTCGGCAAATCGGTTAACTTGGGGCATGCGATCACGTGACAAAAGTATTGAGTGCCTCATGGCCGTCGCTGCATCAACGCATGGCTTGGATTGCTGCACCCAGCAGCCTTCTGGCTGCCATCGCTCCCTCCGCACAATCTGTGTTCTGTGTCCTCTCTATCGCCGGCTACTTCTTGATTTTATATCATGGACGAGAATGCCCCTCCGTCGTACAACGATGACATGGCTCGGGCGGAACTGAAGCGCAAGTTCACGATGCTGGTGAAAGACCAGCAGGACATCCAGGACCTGTTCAAGACGATAGCTAGGGAACTTCAGGCTACGCCGGAGATTGGGGAGAAACATCCGTTGCTCAACGAATGGGAGGCCTTGCGGGAGGTGAGCGCTTCTTGTGCTCGTGATCGAGAGTACTGCGAGCGAGGTTCTCAATGCGGACGTAGAGACATAGGCAGACGTATAACCAGTCCCGACATAATGCCTCATGGTGCTCGCGGTACCTAGAGAGTGCGCGTTAAAATCGTATGATCCGAAACGTTCGTGGTTTGACGTCCACCATTCTGTAGACTTTGCGAAGACCATGATTCCTTTGTCAATATCTAGGGAAATGCCGGAAAAGAAGGAAATGATCAGGCTCTTTCTCGAGGTGTGTGGCGAATCATTTTGGAGTTGTCGACGCGATATGTGCAACCATCGCTGACGCTGCCCGCTATGGACAGGCCATTGGAGCACACTTAGAGGCGGCGAAGGAAAACATGGATAGCTTCAGCGAGCTCGCTCGAGACGTCGAGGCCTTCCCGCCTAAGGTTGCTAGGACTATCAGGATTACCAACACCACCAACTGGGGGGAAAGCCTCTTCGGTATGGTGTGCGCAGGGATCGAGAAGTATGCACTGGGATGTGGCAAAGAGGCTTCCTAGGGCTAACCTTATCGTTTCCGTTCAGGTTATGGAATAACATTTGGCAGGTTCGTTTCATCTCCAACGCCATTCGATAATATATCGAGTCCTACAACGGGTTGGCTCACATCTTTTCTTCTGCTAGATGCTGACAGGTCTCCTCACCAACCTGGCCTACGTGCTGGACGCTGCGCTCGCACGCTTGGGGAGAGTGAGCTTTTCGTATTGCGGAGGCTCAATTGATTTTTGGATCAATCCTTGTGCGTATCTTCTCAACCCAACCATAGACTGGTGGTAGAATGCCGCAGGCGAGCAGACGCCGCAGTTTTCTGCAATTCCCATTCGCACCATGCTGACCTTCACGACGGTGTTTGCCTGTCACCTGCCATAGATGGATCTCTCAGGGAGGAGTTGAAGCCTTACAGGCCAATCAACAACGAGCCAATGGACAACTATAACATGCTCCAAGAGAAGCTCACGGGCTTCGAAAGTGTATGGCAACTTGTGCACCTCAAGTGCTCCCAGCTTCTAGCAGATGTCGAGCTCGCGCAGAGCTTCTCAACAGTACGTCTTGAATCCCGCGCCTCTCTTCCCCGCCCTTTCCCCGTGATTGTTCTTCCAAACATTTCCTCTGCCATCCCTCCTAGCTGATTGAAGCTTCGCTGACATCATTTACTTTGCTAGGGTGATCTGCCGATTCCACAGGCGGTTGATACTCATCTGGAGGCAGCGGCGACCACTGCATTGGATGAGTCGCTCATTGAATGTCTAAGAGCTTATTCCAAGGGTGAAGCCCCAAACATCCCTTGATGGACTTTGTATGGCTTGCGCCGGCTCGCATGCCACGTACGCTATAGCAACGGTTCATATCATCTGGATGCATTTACGCCACTTTCATTACGACCATTAGACATTGTAGCGGGTATAAATCGCCCATCCTTGTACCATTACTGTATACGTACGACTGCAATATCGATTACTTGTAAGGTATCGTATGTCCGCACTTTAAGACCAGGCTGGAGCGATTCTGACTCTCGTACGGAATGCTCGAGCGTTGGCGAACGCCCAGTTGCAACTCCGAGCACGTGGCAGGAGTCCGCCACTGTGCCTCATGGCGACAACATGGCTGCGCCTCGCGCCCTCGATCGACTACACACCGTCACGCCCGCTGGCGGCCTGTGAAGCGCAGCAGCCGGTCTGCGATAGCTCAGTACCCAGTCTCAGGCTGGTGCCAGTTTTATCTGTTGCCCTGACTCGTCGCGATCCCCCTGCGTGGTCTGGCCAACACCTTGTCTACCATGAACGACAGTAACCTGCCGACCTACAGCGATGTCCAGGCGCACTACCGAGCCCGCGCGGAGCTGAAGCAGAACTTCGCGACACTGAGGAATGACCAGCAAGACATCCAGGAGCTGTTCAAGACCGTCGCTGCGGAGCTCGAGGCGACGCCCGAGATCGGGGACAAACATCCGTTGAGCAGGGAGTGGGACACTTTGCGTCAGGTGCGTACCTCTTCTTAACGTGCGAAGGTCGAAGATTTTGACGGCGTGAGCGTTCGGGTGGGTAGAGGCACAGGCGGATTTATCGCGAGTCTCAGCAGAACGCTGGGCTCTGCGCGCAGTTCTTAAAGAGTATGTATTCAATCTTGCTCTGGTATATGAAGCGTCCGAATGCTCATGTTGTACTCATGCCAGACTTTGCGGAGATTCTGGTCCCCTTGTCGCAATCCCAGGATCTGTCTGTCGATCAGAAGAAAGTGATGATCGGAAAGTTTCTGGAGGTACGAACCATATCCGAATACCGGCGTCCATGTCCAGGTCCGTTGACTGTATGCGCTTTTGCGGTTGTGCATAGACCATCCCTGTTCACCTGAACGCGGCGAGAGACAACGCAGAGAGTTTTATCGATCTCTCAAAGGACGTCGAAGTGTTCCCGCGGAAGGTCGCGAGCGCACTCAGGATTAAGGCGGAGCCGTCTGGTTTCTTTGGAAGCATTTGGACTGGTATCGAAGGGTACGTCTGTTAAGCTTGATCGGATTCCATGAATCTCCCTACTGAAACGCTCGCGCTCCTCCGTTAGACTATGCTATACGATCTGGCAGGTCAGCTCCGCAAACGACTTGCTAAATATCGATAAGTTGCCTGCGCCGCTACTGACTTATCGCCGTATCTTGGCCGTGGGCTGGGACATGTGTCCGCGCTATCACATAGACCCTGAACAGGCTGTTGACAAAGCTAGTCTACACGTTTAAAGTTGCACTTGCCCGCCTCGAGAAGTTGCGGTTCTCATGCTGTGAGTCCTCATTCACTCCATATACGCTTAGTTCTGAGTTAATCTAACCGTATCATCTAGTCGGCATCTCCGTCGACGTACACCTTCACCCCAGTATGTGCCTTTTCTCCGATTTGGCGTAGGGCGTTGTTTCATGACAATGTTTTCCGTCCCCCGCCGACCCTTGATCCGCCGACGTATCATCACGACTTCGACCTGCGGGCGGACTTGCGGACTTGCGGCTAATCCGTCGGCGGCGTTTAGACGAATCGCTAGAACACGCACCCATGCTCCAGAACGGGGAACACGAGCTCACGACGCGCGAGGAAGTCGCAGGCGAGATCCAGGACAACTGCGACATGCTCCAGCACAAGCTCACGGCGTTCGAGAGCGCATGGCATATCGTCCGGCTTGCTTGTTCCAGGCTCTCCTCTGACCTTGCGCTCGCGAGGAGCTTCACAATTGTACGTCATATTGCCGGCCCTCGAAAATCATATGTATTTCCGTTTCGTCTCCGCCGCCTTTTATCGCACTATGGTATCACGTTCTTCGTACCCCTCGACTTTCTTTTTCTTTGACATTCTCAGCCGAGTGCCGGCCCGATGCTGACTGGTTCTATTCACGCGAACAGTGCTATCCGCCGGTCCCGCAAGCTGTCGATACCAACCTGAGAGCGGCGGCGCTGGTGCATACGCCGCTCGTCGAGTGTCTCAACGCTTACGCCATCGGCAAAGTCCCCGAATTCATATGACCAACACGCATTTCGCAATTTATGTACATTATCCGGGCCACGTTCCGGTTGTTGACATCTACTACATCTTTGAGTTTAGGACCGTATACCTTCCATCTCACGCCACTTCATTTGTTTCTGCATGGCTCTGTAGCATCTACCTGATCATCTACTCGTTTTATCCTGTACTCGACTCCGCATGTTTTATCCGAACGCACTGGCACAATCATATGCGACTCATACGCCAATACGCACTCGGAGTGTGTACTCAGGAGAGCGGCTTCCTTGGGAAACATGGTGAGTATGGGGGTCGTACGTCATGATAGCCAACGCTGTATGCCATTCCGCAGATTACAGGACTAGACTAGTTGCCATGTCCATCTGATACGAACATACACTCTGGGTGCTAGATGTAAGTGGGCAAGAACCCCCATCTTGCCCGTAAATATTCGAGCTCATCCTCGTTGTACGGGGTCTGCGCTGGGATCTCCTCAGGTACGAAGGTGGGCTTACGCTCTCCGCGTCCGGGGAATACCCACGTACGCCATTCGCCATGGCTGGGGTGCCACCTACGCGGTCCCCCGGGCACAGTCCAGAAGCCCTGGCGGGGCACAGAGGCTGATTCGTAGAGGCCAAGAGCGGCGCGGAGGTACGCCTCGTCTTTGGAGAAGTCCGAGTCGCGGCAAGCGACGCCGGACGAGTGCCCGGCGAGATCCTCGACGGGGATGCCGAAGATGCGTAGGGAGCCGAACGTGGAATCATCCTCGACCGACCTCCCCTCGGCGAGGTACCAGGCGGAGAGGGATGCGGGGATGAGGGGGGCGGCCGTCGGGGCATCCGCGAGGCTGTGTGCCGAGGCGGTGGACCGCGAGAAGCAAGTGTTTGGCGCAGGCTGGGAGAAGTGGAATGGCGGGTCCACTACGGCCTCCGGCGCATCGAAAAAGATGTCCAAAAGGGAAGAGCTGGACGGGCCGAAGGAGCGGTCGGCGGCAGGAAGGAGCATAAGGGGGCGGTATGTGGAAGGGGGGCGAGAGGGAGAAGGCGAGGTAGCAGCAAGTGAGACATCCGACGAAGTCGACGATGCAAACAGGCTGAGGGGCCGAAAGAACGGCGCATTGGAAGAGAAGGACGAGCGGCGGGAGACGGGCGCGGAGCGAGAGCCTGTGGTGGCCGGGACGACGGCAATGAACGAAGTAGAGAAGACGCTGTCGAGGACGTGGCTGCCACGCATCGGTAACGGGGACAGGTCGAAGGACGAGCAACCGGGCGAGGCGGCAAGGGATCCCCTAGGCAGAGCCGAAGACTGAGCCGTAATCGAGGTCGCAGAGAAGCTGGTACTGAGAAGGTCGCCGAGCCGCAGAAAAGTATCGTCTGAAGTGCAGCTAGAGTTTGAGTTGCTCGTTTCGCCAGAGTCAACGAGCGGATACTGGTAACCGCTTTGGGGAGTTCGAAAGATTGAATACTCGACACAAAATCGCTTCTTGATGAGGGCATGGTTGAAGCGAGCGGCGATGTTGCAGATGTCCGAGTCCGATAGTAACGTAGCGGAAGTGGTGCCCGAGTCGTCCCAGGTCGAGTTTGGGCTGCTGTCCGGGTCGCCGAAACTGAATTTCGCGGAGCCTTGAGAGGAGGACGAATCTGCGTCTGTCTCGTCTGTACATGCCAAAGTGTCCGTGACAGAAGTACTAGCGCGAGCCGAATCCGAGTCGCAATAGTCGTTCAGAGGTCGACGAGCAGAAGTAGGGGTGTTCATGTCCGGAGATCGAGTGTCTTCCACCTAATGGACCGCCACGCCCAATTGAGGATTCGATGACGACATGTGTAGCAATGTTGTTGTTAGTTGACGTAGATACACATGCCATATCCGACATCGCCTTGCCTGGGCACTGCCTGCGCCCAAGCAACACGGTATACGATCGGCGATCGAGATTAGGCTTACCTTGGCGACGGTGGGAGCCTCTTCAAGTTTATGCCTTGTGCTACGATTGCAGGACCTTGAGGGCCCAGGGCGGAAGTGCACGGGGAACGCGATACGGACGGCTGTGCCGAGGAAGAAGACGGTGTACTGGCCGAGAGTCCAGAAGAAGACGGTATTATTGACAGGACGCAACAGTGTCGTGACAGTTGAGGCGAAGGCGATGACGGTGGCGATACCATGGAAAGTGACCAGGCTCGGGACCTTCATCGAGGAGAGAAGAAACGGAAAAGGAACCTTGGAAGGGGGGATCGATGCGAAATAGATGGCGGTGGGACAGGTCATGCCAACCAATAGAGATCTATGGGGACGTCAAGTATTCTGTGGAAAGAAGGTCGAGATATGCTTCTCACCCAAAGCCATGAATGACGCAGATGAGGATGCAAAGTTGGCAGAATATCCGGGTCAAGGACGGTGGCTCACTCAAAACTAGCCGGAGCAATGCTAGCACGATGATGAAAATGATGGTCCTCGTGGTCTTGGTTAACATGGTGAGATAATGGCGATGAGGAAGAGGAAAGGAAGAATGCAGGTTCGAGGATTTGAAGTGTAGTCTTATGTGGTTCCCAAGTACAGGCTGACGGTCGGGACCAGACAAACGTCAGCCTCGTCGCCGCGAACATGTTGATCGAGCCTGTGGTGGCGAATGCAGATGAATTATGTTGAAAGCTGTTGTATATAAGAACTCACATCGCAAGGACAACTAATGAGAGTATCTTCGGGACGCCTCGCAATCACTGTTCCATCGAATATCAACTAGTGCGGTCTTGAGCCTGCCCATGGCGCGTAGGTCGGTGATTCTGCGGAGCAGATCGAGCCTCTGGCTTGCATGATGAGCATTGGCGTGAGGCGACCATCTCACGGGGGAAAGTCCAGTACTGGGCTCTGGGATGGAACACGAAGTGGGGTGGAAAAGGGAGGAGAGTTGCAACAAGCGGCCCTCGCGTCGACTTTGAGATTCGGCGCTTAGTCTAAGCGTCAATGCCTCTTTGCTACCAGCCGCTGTCATACGGGAGTCGAGTAGATCTCTAGATACAAATGTAATGTTCCATATGTACATATACACCAGCGGGAGTAGCCATATACTTTAACGGTGAACTTCAACACGAAGACGGTAAGACGATGGTCCAGCGAAGTCTAAGCCGAGCTTGACAACGAGCACCTGCGCCCCAGCAGCGGTGAGCATGATGCTCCGCTCATTCAACGACACATTCCACGGCTTGAAATCGGCCCATTGCACAACGGCAGGGTCTGCCTGAACATTCAAGGCACGTCCAACGCGCGAAGCCATCCTGACGCGGGCCTGGAGTGTCAGGCTAGTCCCATGTTGTCGCAAGATGTGCTCGTACTCTACGGTAACAATGTGCTCATCGTTGGAGAGCGTGAGCGAATGGATGCGTGGATGGTCCCAGTCAGGAACCCGAAGGTCGATCGCGTACCCTTGGGTGCGGAGAGTCGCTTGTCGCTCGGCCGGAAACACCAAGCGGAGGTCGGTGTGTCTCCAGTCGCGGGCCATCTCTAATGCGCCAGTGGTGCGCCCGGGGTGCGACACATGGACAGTCTTCACCTGGATATATGGGCGACAGCGCTCGAGTGTGGCCGGTGACAGAGGAAAGAGTCTGACCTGTAGGTCAGTGAGCGCGGGACCGTGAAAGACGTTTACTGTTCCGCCGTATAAGAACTGGACGTTAAACTCGGAGGATAGGATGGAGCAGAAGCTGCCGAGAAGATGTCCTGGCTGCTCGGCATTTTCGCATCCGAGGACGGCCAGGTAAAGGTCGTTCTTGTCGCCGTCGAATGCGATGGATTCGGAAGGAAGGAAGCGGGAAAGAGGGATGACGGGTATCTCCATACGGATGCCATGGGAGGAGGATGTGTATTCGGCGGCAGGCAGTTTCTCCGGGGACAGCCCGATGAGGCGTGCAACATCTTTAGGGGGGACGGTCTGGATCTTCTCTTTTTGATTGAAGAGATCAAGAGATGGCGCGAGGAGGGACATGTCGTACTCCTCCCGATGCACGTTACATTCGAAGCGCGGAGGTTCCTGCAGCGTTTCAGGAGGCGTGTACACGCTTCGCCACGCGAAAAGGCTCTGGTCTGGAATCCGTCGCATGATCTCCTCCTGAAGCCGCCGCAGAGCGCCTTCGCCTTCGCCGTACAGGGTGGGCATGTTGATGCCAAAGATTCCCAGCAGCGAGTACGCCCGGTCTTCGACCCTGGTCGTCACTCGCCGGGCTGCCCACGACAGGCGCTGCGCCACGCTGAACTTGTTTAGCGGCTTCTCGCGCAAGAGGGCCTGGCGATCGACACCCGAGATCGTCTCGACCAAGATCGCGAGGTGACGTTTCGAGCCGACGACCTCCCAGTCGGAGGACAGGAACAGCAGTTCGGGAGGCGCGATGAGCTCTTGGAGCGTCCATCCGCGGGTGAACCATCGGCTGCGGCGAAAACGAGACCCGTCCGCGTCGGGATATTCCTCGTAGGGCACATCGGCGAGGAATGTGTAGCATACGGCAGCGCCGGCGTACCATTGGAACATGGAGTTGATGGATTCGGAGAGCTCGGAGCTGCTCGTTTTGTCGATGCAACAGGAGTCGATCCAGAGGTACCGATGGCCATGACGACGCGCAAAAGCGCACGCATCCCGCACTTTGGCCGAAAGTCTCGAGTCGTGCCAAATCGACGCTGTACTCGGCTCTGCGAGGGCACGCCTAAGGCGGTGCCGATCCACCGAAGAGTGGGAAGCCTTCAGGGGCGCGGGTGGCATAGCAGATTCGGTCGGCTCTGCGTCTTCGTCTTCGTCGGGGCCCTGGAGTTGTGAATTGGACCGGGAATGAGGAGAGGAGCGCATCATTCGATTGACACGCGCCGTGAGGGAGCGCAGTCGACCATCGCCTCCGTACGAGTCCTGGATCGCTCGAACATCTTGATACGTTTGCTCTATCTGGTCCCAGGTGTGCGACAGAATCGCGTATGTGGTTGTCCGAGGGTCCTTCTCTACGAACTGACCGTTCAGCGTATCGAGCAGCCGCATAGCTTTGACTGCACAATGAAGTATTGGAGTGAGTTGGGGGCATAGGAAGAAAATGGGGGGTACGCACCAAGTAAGAGTTTTGGGGAAATTATACTACTAGAAGTTTCGCCTGTATCACAAGGTGGGCTGGCGGCATGAACTATATCTGTTAGACGAGGCAACGAGAGAGAAATTCGAAGGGCTCACTGAAGAACGGGCCGCTCGCTCGTACCAGTCAGGTTGCGACTATGAGGGGTCGTTCACTGTCGTTTATATATCCTCAGGAAGCGGCGCTTGGAGATGACAGCCTTAATGCTGTACGTTTGTTATATATGAAGACGTCGGACTGTAGCCGAGTCCTTCCTTCCACACCACTTGCTTCGCACCGACAACACCGAGTACGTATTTTCTGAATGAAAGTAAGAAGTATGCTGAAAGACAGTTAGAAAGCGGGGTAGGTACCTTGAATTTCAACTCCGGATCCAATGGCGACGTTGAAGAGGAAGGTGAGAGAGGAAGAGAGGCGATGGCAGTGTCCGGCTTGTGTCCGACCACACATCCATCCAACATCCATCAAGTCTCACGGTCCATAGGCACGTTTTGCCGTGGTACCCGGGCCGATACGATGTTAATGTCTTACATAATAGGCTGGAGGCATTTGGAAATCATACTTGACTATGCCCTGTAGAGTGAAAATCATACACGATCCAGACGAGTACGCAGTACATAACATCACGAATAACTCCAAGGGTTATACGAGGGATCCAATACGGTCATCGATACCATCATGCTTAGCTAGATCATGGTCATACTTTGTCATCCTACAATTCGGAGAATGGATGCGAAGATCTAAGAAGAACATGTCTGAAATTTCGCGCAGCATCCTGCGGGCTCCAGTGCGTATGAGAAAACGAGTCGCACAGACGTACATGGCGATAATGCAGATGCGAACGCGGTAACCATAACGAGGAAGACGACGGACGTCTCAGCGCTAGGCTGGTGGGAGTAGAGCAGACGGGTGGTGGGGAACCGGGAGCGCACACTTCAGCGGGCTAGCTGTTGAAGGATGGTCTTCAAGTTGGTTTTCGGATGGTGCCGAGGAAGATATCGAGGATGGCTCCTGTTTCAGTGTTGTCGGCAGTTTCAACGGCGGTTCTGGTATGGCTGGGCACCAGCAGTTGCTTTCAATCCGACCTGCTCCTGCAAGGAAGGTGATGGCGGAGACAGCGGAGGCAGCAATGGTGAGCTCTCAGCGTCCCGTAATGACAACGAGCTCTGGGGAATAGTCAGCATGTCGTCTCCAAAGAGTCAGCCGGTGCGAGCGGAGGGCATCTGCCTCGCACAGGAGGCATGTGGCTTCACAGCGAACCAAGGGACAGGTGCCACCCGCCGGCCGCCGTAGATGGAGCGGAGGTATGAGACGTTACCTTCGTACTATCCTGCGAACCACTTGTGATAGATTCGGCGCCGATCGCAGAAGATAATGAAGCTGAACTGCTGCCACTTTGCTGGAACAACGTGTGAAAATTCATAACGAGGTCCTCCATCATTGTGTCCTGGGGCGGTCATCAGCTAACGGAAGCAGCGACTACGACACCAATAGCCGCGAACCCACCCTGCTCGATTGCACGCCTAGATTGCCTGTCCCATCAGGCATTTCATCTTCGCCAAAGATCAACGGCCCAAAGACGGTCGCAAGGTTCTTAGGATCCATCTTGTTCTTGTCGGATCGCGAAACAACCTTGGCAAGGTGTTCGAGAAGTGCCCGCAAGGTTGCTTGATGAATTGGCGGCAGTCGACGGATTCTTGACCGAAGCAATGCGAAGTTGTTCGCAACATGTTCGTCTACGTCACGATTAGTTACGATTCAACAGCATGAGCCACGAGTAAACGCCGCACCAATGCGTTCAGCGTGCAGCATTCTTTCCTCCAGCGGGAATCTGAATACGGGCACAGGTAACTCCTGAAGGTACATCTAAACGTCATATTCAGAACCTGTATACGGCGACGCTGAGATGGCTTCACTGCACCTTTAAGAGTGACGCCACAGAATACACGTCGCGTAGTCCATGGTTCAGTGCAAATGCGGCCTCATTACGCTCAATCTTGCCTCGCAACTAATGATATGCATCAGTAACCCCGCATACATTGGTGCTCAATAAGCGTACCTCTTGCACAGTCGATTGTTCCCCTGGCACCTGTAATCGAACATTGGTCAGATCATAAAAGGCGGGATTAATGAAGACTCGCTCACCCAGTAGATCCCTTCAGCATTTAGTCCTCGCCTGTCTATATCCTCTATGCATAGGCGGATGATCTTTGGCATGTCGCCTTCTAGCAGACCACGATCCGTAGCGTAGTCGACTAGGCTGATGCCGAAGATGAGGTCCTTGCATTCCCCGACCTCGTAGTTGTAATAGAAGACGGGCTTCGGGCACCTCTGAGAGAGTAGACTAGCAATGTTGCCCGCAACCATAGCACCGTCGCCTTCAGGAGCGATATTGTCCACCGTTTTCCGGCAGTGTCGTTGTAGTTGACTCTGAGTCTCCCCCACAGCACTGCATGGCGTTGCGGTTAGTGCACAAGCCGATCACACCTGGTCAACAGGGGTCGCACCGTAAGGCATCCAAGTACACACCGCCGAGAAGCTGTCTTAACAGGGCCGATGACTCGCGCACGAATGCCTCTATAGACTGAAACTGTGCAGTCAATATCGCGACATACATGTCGAGTGAGCTCTACAACCTTACAGCCGGCCTCAGCCATCTTCATCCGCCGAATCCGGAGCGTCTCTTGCCAATATACGCCTTTCCTATACTCCTTGTCTATACGTCTCCCATGAGAATACCCCCACCTGATGACGCTAAGACGGCTCACCTGCTTCTTCCACCTCGCTCTTTAAACGTAAATAACGGAGAATAAAGTTGGTACGCTCTCCGTCTCTGGCACTCCCGCCCCTCAAAAGGGTCCTTAGAGGGTTCGACGGCTTCTTCTCCTGGATCCTAAGGTCGGAGAGGGCAGTGGACGTCGTCAATATTGATGGCGACCGGTACAACTGTGCGCTCCGCGATATTGGTAAAAGGTTGCTTGGCTCCTGTGGTAAACTTGGAGATGGCGATAGTGCTGATCTGGACTCCTGCACACGCCGGACACCAGCCACGGAGGGAAACCGCGTTACTATGGGTGTGACGAGAGGCGGAGGAACGCGCAGCCGCGGTGCGCAATGATGAGTGGGGGACGAACCTCAGCTTCTAGACACTTCGTGAGATATATGCGCTTGAGAGGCGGGAGGGTATTGGCTGCGTATTCGTCGTGGACGGCGATGGCGTCTTTGAGGTCCTCGCGAATGCGCTTGCGCACCCGTTCTTGCTCCTCCTAGACATAAAAACTATAGATGTCTTACACACAAAATCGGGCCTCATAAGATGCGCGACGCACCTTGAAGCTATTCAGCGGCGCGATGATGTCAGTGTCTAAGGTTCCGAGGAACGCTTGGTGCGTGGCGGCCTCTACCCCATGCCTGAGAATGGGAAATTGGAATGTGGCATGGAGGACACGGTACCCACCTCGCTCGACATTCTCAACAATCTCATTCCATGCCGTCCGCACCGTGAAGTTATCCGGAATGCTCGGATAGTCCAAGAATACGTCTGTGCTTCGGGTCTTGCGATGAAGTTTCAGGAGAGACGAAACACTGCATTAGCGTGTGAGGACTGCCGCGAGAGAAGTATGCCCGTGATATAACATACTATTGCTCTTCTATCCGTCTCCTACATAGAGTGAATGGAAATGAAAGAGGTTTGAGGGTGCACACACCAGTCAGAAGGGCAGGATGGCATACCTTTCGACGAAAAACGGAAGGTAAGAGTGGCGGAGGAAGTTCAGATGGTAGTCAAACAGTGATGTTATGGTTTCAGTGGCGCCTCTGGGAACCGTTGGATTTGGCAAAGGTTCGTTAGGAAGTGTGTTCTTGGAGGCCATTACAGGGAGACGACGTTGAATAGGTCGATGCGCACTCTTCTACCCCTGGAAAGCCTGAGATGATGTATGGAATGATAAAGCCAATGCGTGTGCTGACTCCGGCGACCATGGCTCTCAGGCTGATTGGGCGCGATTGCCTCACCGCCTCAGCAGCCCTACCTCGGATTGACTCGGATACTTCGCACCTACTATCTCTCTTCAACGGGTCCTACACAAAGCTACAGCATAGTACGACTGTCAGGGAGAGAGTTTTGAAGAAATGCAGGAGCCGAAGTTCCCTGTATATTCTTCCGAGTCTGCACGTCGTCTCGTAAGGTACGACCGACCGACGGTACAATCTACGTACAAGCCTTCGACCTCAAAAACGCCAGATCTTTTCGGCCTGTTACCCCTAGCAACGACAGACACGCTGAAGCGGTAGAGAACGAGCACTACCATCGCCGCCCAATCGCTCGCAGACAATCGGCTTCATCGACAGGTTGACCAGCTCCTCGCCAAGGTCGCCCGCCGTCTACCCAGGAGCGACAACCACGACCTTTGAAAGGAATCACGCACCAGCATGAACAGCATCAACCCGTTCTTAATGATCGCCTCCAGCAGCAGCTGCGCTCCTCCACCCGCCTCATCCCCCTCCATGTCTCGCACCTCCTACCCGCCCTTGTCGCCTTGCTAGCGTGCCGCGTGGTACTGAGAAGCCGCGGATTGGGATGTAACTTGAACTTGGACGTGGGAGAGTACATGGAAATGTTGAGGGGGCTCGCGAAGGACAGGAGGTCGAGCAAGAGGTAGCCAAAGAAGTAAAGCACTGTTGTGATCTTGCCGTTCTCGCGGCGGACTTCGACGACGCGCGGGACGGGAGAAGGCGTGGGTTACATTACACGTTACGCGCTGGCGGGGGGCGGCGGGGACGGGATGTTGCCGTCCGGGAATGCTGCACAGGTAGGTTCGGAACAAGCCGCCTTCTCCGCTTATAATTTCGTGCTTCGCAGCGCACCTTCGCCAGAAGGGGCTTGTTTCAAAGTCCGCCAAACAGGCAGGATGTTTTGCTCCCTCGCGTTCTTCCACTTCCACTCCAATCGCTTAGCGGCCGGTGTAGCATTTGTAAACCATATGATCGGGAGTACGCTGGTATTTTTCATTTATTATTGCACCCCTACATACCAAGATATGGGGCGCCGGGTAGGCGTCACGGCCATCAGGTTTGGAACCGTGGCAAATGACATGTAGAGGGCAGATAGACACAAAAAGTTGTGATTTGGCTCTGAGTGGGCGATATATCGTGAACGATACCTTTTTATACCCCACCATGACGATCTGCTTTTTCCCCAGGGTGGCGAGTGGACGAGTGGGTCCTTTGTGACTAGATGATAACGTAGAGTGACGGCTTGTGACACGCTCCTCTCGCGCTCTCACGCGCGAGGCGTCAAGTTTGAGTCTGGGGGGTGGGGGCTTGGAAAAGGGCAGAAGATGAACTGGGGAGAGTAACAGGCCACTATGCTGGGTGTAGGGGCCACAATCCGACCAAAGAGCATATACTCGAAGGGCAAACAGAGGAAGTCGTAAATGGCGCCGGTGCGGGCGCGAAGTGCTTCAATCGCGCGAGGCGCCCATGGCGCATGGCTCGCGCAACTTCGCGCGCACCTCGCGCCCCCGGCGCTTCCAGGTTCTCCAGCCATGGCGGAGGCTACCCACGTTGTAAGAGGCTATTTCCTGGTCTAGAAATGGAGAGGGAACATGTTTTGGTGTTATTACACCACCTCATGTCATTATTTTGGAGGGAAGGTGAGTGGCGATATCTTCTCGATTTATTGTACCTGGGACGAATACAGGGCGATTTAGCCCAGGTTTACCGCTTTAGGGAATGGTATCCAGCTCTCGCGCAAGTCCCAGATTTGGCTCACATCTATTCTAGCATCGAAAGTATAACGGTCCATAGTTTCAGGGGAAACGGCCAAGGAGTGGAGGAGGAGGAAGGTCGCGAACGTCCTGCCCGATTCTGGTACTTTGAGGCAAGCCCCTTCTCTGAAGGATGTGCGGAGCACGAAATTATGAGCGGAGAAGGCGGCTTGTTCCGAACC